>VXAL01012860.1:257702-282631 GCA_013399475.1 Chauna torquata | reverse complement strand
TAGATCTTGTGAGGGCTCTACTCCATTATAGTAGTTCAATCTTATCATTGTGTAATAACGATGAAGTCACGAGATATGACTTGCAATAAATATAGCAGCAACACAAGAAAAATGTAATTTAGCTAATTTATATTACATGCAATTCCTATGATAATTATTTCACAAACGATTTTATTAGATGATTTACTTCAGGTTTGTCTAAGTTGAATTTAGAACCAAGAGCAGTTGAAGTCATCTGGCTCTCTAAGCAGACTTTCTTAATAGATTCAATATTTATTATTCATCTGGAAGGAGTCTTTTGTAAACAGTNTAAAACTGTTTAATAGTAACGAGGGTCATTTAAAAAAAAAATATTGCAGTAGTTTGTGTCTGGGGATGGTTTTCTCAGGTTTCCCCTCTTCTCCAAATGTTTGCCTTTCTGAACTTTGAATCTAGTGGTGCTGTCCTGAGAACTGACCTGCAGCCGGCAGAATGGGTCCCCAGTGCTGGGGATTCTCCATGTGGAAAATAATAAGGCTTATTCATTTTTGTTCCTTCCAGGAAGGCAGGGATTAACTAAAAAAGAGAACTTACTCAGCAGTAAAGCCAAGACAAACCTAAAATTGGTACTGAAGACCATTCTCTGGCAGTAAAAGAGAGATGCCAATAAAGATGTCATGAGTCCTTCCCCCTGAAAACTCCAAACTAATGACTAAAGTGTAACCAGTCAGTCCCCAATCTCCAAGTTAATGTAATTTAACCTGATTATGAGTTCAAACTGTCCCCAACCCTAGACATTCAGTCCTTGTCATTTCTACATAAGGCTGTTAACTGGTATCCAATTTTCCAATAAATTGCTTAAGAGAATGATAATCGGTTAGAACACACCTGTACAGCATATGGCCAGCCAAGCAATTTCTTTGACTTACCGCATTATTTTAATTAGGCTTTTTTTCCTACTTGATTATCATTTCCAGTTATAAAGCAAGATTAATAAGCCTGTTTCTGTACTCCTGTTCACAGTACAGACACAGGTGCCATTTCAGAGGTTGGAGCCCAGGTCTCTGCTGTGCTGCCCAGCGTCCTTCCTGTTGCTGTGCTGGGTCAAAACTCCTTTCATCTGAACTGCTCCTGTAATCTTTCTCTATCTTTCTTTGGCTCCTTGATCCATTCCCATCGCTTCAGGCTGCATTTGAATATTCTTCCTCTCATAGCTACATCAAAAATTAACACATGTTCAGACCTGAGAGAGAGGTATGCACTCCTTAGCCCCCTCCTCATGACTCACGATTGGCTCTGGGCTCATCAGGTTATTTGCTGCCAGCTCTGTCACCTCTTAGATAGGAATTTATAGTAGTGAGATTTCTCTTTTCCAGAGAGGCAAGATGGCAGCCAGGAGTCGAAGGTGGATTTCATTCCAACCTTCTTCTCAGAGGACGCTGGGGAGTGACAGCTTAAGACCTTTTCTTAATTAGAAAGCAATCAGAAGAGCTTTCAACCTGATAACGGTTGTGAGCCAACTAAGAGGTAGCATGCATGCTGCTGAAAACCCAGAGAATAAATAAATTACACATTTGCAAATGAAGGAGGAAGAGAAGAAATCTGTTCTTAGTAGTATCTGTCCCACTATCAGGAGCTTCCATTGTGGCCACCAGGCTATACCACACTGCCTCCTTGCCTATGCTTTCTTAAACACAAGGAGTACCAACCACGTACATTTAGATAACATGGATGCTTGTGAAACAAAAGGGCAGAATAGTAAAAAGAGCTGCACACTGTCATCCTGATGTGTCTAGGAAAAAAGGAACAAGGGAAACAACAACATGATAAGCTTTACGCACCACTTCAGGAACCTCTAAGGAAAATCCCCTCCTTTTGTTCACACGGAAAGCTCCAGAGAGTATTCACCTTTTTGTACATTATGTCACTAAAAGCCCCTAAGACTCTATTATTTCTCTTCACCTCAGGTTCCTGTATCCCTTCTGACCTGTGACTGGTAATGCTGAGGCTCTTACGGTAACAACTCCAGGCTGTCTTACCTGTCATGTAATACACTGATCAAGACAGATGAAAAACACAGAGATGGCTATGCCAGACAGAAGATTACAGCTTGCCAAAAGTGTAGTAACTATGTCCTTGACCTCAACCGAAAGCGCACCGAGTGTGGAGCTGGCCCTACTGCAACTACAGCAAGTAAACAGCAGGGACTGTCTTCAGGTTTGGTGTCAAGCTTGGCATCAACAGTGCTCTCAAAGTACAACATACAGACAGACAAACTCTTTACCCAAGCAAGTATCCTGGGCCCAATTCAGGACAGCTATTCTGTTAGTTTGGAGCACCTTCCTTTTCTGGGAGTTAAAATGAGGTGTCTGGGATAGCTGAGTTTGCTGAGGCCATATGACTAGTGAGATCTCACGACAGCAGTGAGCCAAAATGAGGAGACTTGCCCTCTCTGGGTGGCTGAGAGCTGTCACAGCATTGTAACTTTACAGTATTTCTAAATTTTGATTAGATGGGTTCATTGCATTTTGGTATGACAGCTGAGAAACACATGGCACACCATCAGGCACAAGTAACTTCCCATTAATTTGTACAATTAAGACATTCTTTTCCTCTGAGCTCTCATAACAACCAGCTACCAGAACAAAAGTAAGACACATATATTAATTCAATCATTTGTACTTACTGTTACTGCTAGTGTTACTGCCAATGCTGTTATTCCTAAGGGAGCTGGCAGCAACAGGAGGAAACGAAATTGTTTTTGTGACAGCGACTCTGGAATCTAAATAGAAAATGAGTGTGTCAGCATTACATAACTTAAAATACAGTTCCCTCTATATAAGATGATGGGCTACAGGGCTACTCTGGTCTGGCTACAGGGCTGTTCTAAAAATTTGGCTACAGGGCTTTTTTCTTAATAAGCCGAAAAAGGCAGCCTTATTAAGAGACAGATGTGTCCACACACTGAGCTGCTGCTGAATAGCTATTCTGGAAAAGCAATTGCTTTAAACAAGTTCTTAGGTTGTGGTACTGATCTAGTTACTACTGGTGTAATTGTGCAACTGGATACGTTGCCCTAATTAAAACAGCTAGTAGCTGTCACTAGAGAGAGCAAAAGAAAAGAGAATACAAACCCTCCATTTACTGGAAGGATGAGAATGAACTGCAGGAGCCTGACCTGAGCTTGTTAAATCTTTTAAATCAAGTAAACATGGCCCTTTTCAGAAGGAGTGAGACAAATATGGAGGTGACTTGAGGCTGCTCCAGTTTACAACTTGTCCTAGCTTCCTATCCTTTAAGTAGTGCAATCTTAGGCTCCTTTACTGCCTTATAAAAAGTAAATAAACCATCAATATAAGATAAGATGAAGAATAAGAACAATGTAAAAAGATGATCCAGGATGTATTTGGGATGAAAAGAAACAGAGCAGAGTATTGTGAAGTTATTTGGATTATATTAAGGAATGATGTCACGAGAAACGATGGCATTAGCTTCACTGCCAGATATTACTCTACTTAGAACAGAAATACAAGCTTTGGTGCTGGTAGTAATTTTAACTGGCAGTAAAAAGGAGACATGGAGACACAGCCTCAGATCCTTAGCATCTCTGAAATCAAAGGAAAATCACCCATTTCTATCTACTTAGATTCCGTTCCCAAAAACAAGAGCCATCTTACCATTCTCTGGTGTTTCTACTGTTGAAGGCAGAATGCAGTCATTCTTATCCAATGTGTCTGCAAACTCCTTGTAGACCTCAATAGTACTATTAAAGAGCCTAAAAAATTCCACAGGAAAGAAGCGACCTTCTTCATAAAGGTGACCATTTTCTTTTATAAAATCCTAGGGTAAAATACAGAATTCAGCTTGAAAGAAGGTCAAGTGAGATGCTCATTTCAGCACCTCAACAGATGATAAAAATATCTGAAGATGACATAAAATAGCTTAAATTTTTAACCTGCAGAAGACCAAATCTGCTGTATACAACCTTAACAAAACAAACAATCCCTCTCATATGAGGATTTCAAATTAACGTTGCAAACAGAAATAAACTATTAATCCACTGTTGCAAAAATGCCAAGGAATGAATGGCAATTTGCCATCCCATACTGAAAATGAAAATGTTTTGCATTTTGTTATTTGAGTTCCCTCCTTAAAAACAAACAAACAAACAAACAAACAAAACCCCTTGATTTCACATTACTTTGTTATGTTCTGCCTGATCATTTTAATGTGAATACAGGAGCACAACACAATCATAACTAATGTCATAAGAGTGCAGGGAACAGAATACAATAGCTAGGACACTGCGACAGAGAAGCAGGCTGAGATCTCTGATAATGTACCTAAAAATAAAAGCAGGACTATAAACAAGGAAGCCCAATCACTCTGAGGTCTAACAGACAAGTGTATTATGCCAGACTAAACAAAAAGATTGAGGTCCATGTTAAGATCACTGATGGCTGTGTTCTTTTTTTCTTTCTACCCGACCCTGGCTTTCACAACAGCTGTTTCTTATGTCAGCTGTTCAAATTTTGTCTGGGGTTATTACTCTTTACTCCCAGTAGGACTGGCAAGAACATGGGTTAAACACGTACCAAGGAAAACTTCTAGTGCTTGGTTCCAAAACTATTTTCTCTTTAATATTGAAAGTACTAGATCTAAGACCATTCTATCAGAAAATCAATAGCTGTTTATTTTTGTGAATTACTGGGTATTTACTTCTTTCCACATTCTGCAAAATAAAATTCCCCTTCCCCTACCATATCCCAATTGAGGGTCTTGAATCGTAATGACAAGAATAGAGGAAAAAAGAGATAAATTGAAGATAGGACAGAATTCAGTTTGGAACAGAAAGATAGGGAATATTTAATTACAGAATAAGTTCTCAGAAATATGATGCCAATATATGACAGGGTAACAAACTTATGCCACATCAAATGACATTGGGTATTTTTGTGCATTTAATTCATTCTGAATGTAAAAAAAAAAAAAAAAAAAGAAGCAATTACAATGGCTAAGGACTTACAGGACAGGCAAGATGAAATCCTAGTCCTATAAAACATGATGGATTTGGACCATTTTTTTCAGTGGGACAAAACCTTTGACTGCAGAACTTTTAATTACTGATAGACTGGTTAGGGCTGGGTAAGGGATTAGAAAGTTACTTTTTCCCCATCATTTTCACCCTCGAAAATCAGACATCTCTCAAGTGAGACTCCTGGAATCCTTCCAGCTGCTGCTGGCATACAGAAACACATGGAAATGGAGTGATATCCTCTAGTCTTTGCTGCATCTTTGTATAAAAAAGTACATTAAATCATGGTGAAACTTTCTGAGCCTCACCACCTGATACGTACATGAAGAGTATACTAATAGCTTCAACCATATCATCTTTACATTTACACTAGGATCACTAAGAAAATGAGTAATTTAAGCTGGATGCACAAGGAAGATTTCTGCTTGTTTGAAACAGACCTGAATGAATTAATTATCTTAAGGATGGTTACATTTTTGACCACTTAACTGTATACAGGTCTTTGCATATACTGTAATTTCATGTAAGTCATTTCCCTTAGAAACAGGAGATGATGACTAGTCAACATTTTAGCACAGTGTACCCAGTGCATCTCTAAACAAAGCAGGATTTCAGATGTACAGGAATAGAAATGGAAACAGATCTGGTTAAGCTTTGGACCTTTTTAAACTACTACTAAGTACTATGGAACAGAAAGTTCAGGTAAAAATATCCAGCATAAAAGTAGAAACTCTGCATTACATTACCTTATTTTTGTCAAAAGCTAGACATGCCATAAGATCATTAATTATCCTTGTGAGATTATTGATGATTGAATAGTTGCTTAAAACATCAGACATATCGGAAATATCTGAAAATTTCTGGAGCAGATTATGTAGACTCCTTGAAAATTCAGGCACCATCAAATGCAACCAACAGTGATTAGGCTGTCAGCGGATAAAAAAAAAAGATAGAGAGGTAGATTAAATATCAGACTTTTCCAAAAACTGGTTAAGCAACTTGCTGTGCAAAAGATTAGACTGTTCTTTCCAATCTAAACTATCTTGAATGTCTAAATAAAAAATCACCTTCTTTGGTGTCAGCCAACTTTCCCTTCAGTCTTTTTGGTAAAATTTCTATTGTCACTGACGCTGACATATTTATGGTTGTCTGTTCAATGCCATCCCTTCATTAAATTCTTAATGAACGCTACGCATCAGTTGAGAATTTGAGCCATAGGACACACTACTATGAACCTTCTTTCATGCTTTCATTAAACTATTTTTTTTTAAATAACTACTGCTTTAACAATTTTCTCCAGACTGTTTTTAAACCATGCTCAGTTTTCATTTTATTATTGTTACCCTACATAACTTAGTTAATCCTAAAGATCCTCAATTTTAATCTGTTCTGAAGAATTATTCCGTAAACCTTTTGCCATGGAAATCTAAGTGTGCCTTTACCCACCTCTGAACTAGTTAGCTCAGTTAACTCCTTCTCTTAGTGTTTTCACTAAATGCCATTCCTGAGAACAGTTTCTATATCTAAAAGTTTTTATTTTCCTGAGTTCTTGCCAACAAAAGAGTTTTACACAGCCTGTCATGGTATCTGCCACATCTGTGCCACTAGAATAGAGTTCAAATCCTTTAACAGAATCCTGTGCAGCTGGATTGCAGATAAGGTTTGTAGAGCTGTTCAAGTGATTGAAACCTGATCACTCATCTTGCCACCTTAGAGGGAGTCACTAACTGCTTTTACTTAGATTTATATAACAGTAATTAAGCAAATAAAAAGCCACCCAGCTCCACTCTCCCCAGAAAAAAAAAAAAAAAAAATCAAACAAACACAAACAAACACAAACAAACAAACAAAAGACCTAACTCAATATGGCCAGCGGAAATGCAGGTAATCTGTTAGTTACATTAGTCATAAAGTATATGGAAATCTCTTCCCAATAAATATTGCATTATTAACAGAAAATGTTATGGGAATTTATTCTATATATGGAGCTATTTTTTCAACTGTTGAAAAATGCATCAGGATCATTCAAGACTGCCAGCTACAATGATTTTGGCCCAGCAACCCCTAAGGAAGATGCACCCTAAGTATCACTAAACTAGTTTCTAATGTTCCATAACATGTAGGATGGTTATGGCAGCATCTACTGCATTCACACACTCCTCCTTCTGCAACACATGGGAAATGTCTGACAGTGTATATGCTTCTAGACTTAACCTCATTTTAATCAATTTCTGCAATAAATCTGCATACAGATTCTGTATTCAGAAAATTTACTTGTTATTAATATCATCACCTGGGGACAAACGACCTTCTAAGTGACAGAGCTGTTGTTCTGCCATGATGTGTAAATGCCTTTGATGAGGAAGAAACACCTATACTTTCAAAGACCAACCAGATCACTAGGCTTCCATGCTTAGAGAACTGAATGTAAACACATTGTTTAGCTCCACCAGAGTTTTCAGTTTTGTATACATCTGTCTCACGCATTGCTAACAAGTGGAAAGTATTACCACCTTCTGTAATTATCTCAAGACTTAGAAAGGAATAAAACATAATGTGAAATGGATAGTGTTTGGCTTGATTCTCTGCTTCTCTTTTCTCCTTCAAGCACTACAATGGGAGGGGAGAGGCAGAATTAAATAAATCAGAGATGGCTTGTTGAAACGTACTCCATTCAAGCAGCATGCACTGTGCCATATCACATTACCCTCAGGAGACAGAAAATGAGTTTTCCTTTGCTTTGGTGTAGGAACATCAACACAGAACTTTGGTGCTTCTCTGAGCTGCAGACCTGGAAACCCTTCTTCTCTGAGGTTTTGCGGGTGTGCATTCTACTGTGGCACAGAGAAGTAAAAGCTCATTGTTTCTCCTACTGTGCAAGTGGAGCATGTGGCAATTCCAGCAGGGATTCTGTTTTGTTGCTCCTGTGGTTTAGTAAGTGTGTGGGAATCTCCTCTGACTGAACTGTACTGACCTACAATGCTGTATTTCAGGAGACCTTTAAGCCTTCTTTTCAGTAATATCAAGCTATGCATGTGCATGCTTTCTGAATACCTACTGTCATGGTTTTGGCTGGGACAGAGTTAATTTTCTTTGTAGAGGCTCACACAATGCTGTGTTTTGGATTTTTGATGAAAATAGTGGTGATGTTTTTGGTTGTTGCAGAGCAGTGCTTGCACAGAGCCAAGGACTTTTCAGCTTCTCGTGCTACCCTGCCAGCGAGCAGGCTGGGGGTGCACAAGGAGCTGGGAGGGGACATAGCCAGGGCAGGTGACCCAGACTGGCCAAAGGGATGTCCCGTACCACGTGGCGTCATGCTCAGCAATAACAGCTGGGGTAAAGAAGGAGGAAGGGGGGACGTTGGGAGTGATGGCGTTTGTCTTCCCAAGAAACCATTATGCGTGACGAGCCCTGCTGTCCTGGCAGTGGCTGAACACCGGCCTGCCCATGGGAAGTAGCGAATGAATCCCTTGTTCTGCTTTGCTTGCACACACGGCTTTTGCTTTACCTAGTAACCTGTCTTTATCTCAGCCCATGAATTCTTGCACTTTTACCTTCTTGATTCTCTCTCCCATCCCACCTGGGGAGAGTGAGCGAGTGGCTGTGCGGTGCTGAGCTGCAGCCAGGTTAAACCACAACACCTACCAAACACACGGATGAAACTGTTAAAACTGACAAATGTGACATTGTTTGCCGAGGAGAAATGGAGGTTTGACTCGGCCTTTCGGTGTAAATTTGGACCAGGATTTATATCTTGAGGTATTTACAAATCTGACTTCCTCTGTACTTGCAGGTACTCATCATTTAGCCTTTTCTTTCTACATCTATCTAAAAGTTTGGAGTTTCTCTCTCCTTTCGAGTTCAGCCCTTGATGCTGTCATTGTCGCCTTTTAACCTTCAGGTTAGGCTACACACTTCACTCTATTCGAGATTACTTAACGCCACTCAGATGCCTTGAGCTAGTGCATAATGCAACAGCCATTCTGTTTAATGGACCGGATCAGTCTGTTCCTGTTACGTGCACTACACTGGCTTTCCATCTGCTTTGCATTCACTCTGCCTTCCTACCTTTAGTCATCTACATTTGAGATTTGCTACCTTGGGTACATTTCTCACTTTGTGCACACACTGAAGATTGAAATCTGTTTAAAAAAAACTGCAGAACACTGTTTCCATCCTTTCAGAGGCGAACAAAGGGTGTTCGCCTTATGCAAAACCATAGGTTTCTCAGCTTTTAGATTCCAGAGCAAAACCTACTTATTCAGCCAGCCCTCACTGTGGTATGTGTAACACAACCTGAAATCCCCAGAGAGGAATTTGGCAAAGTGGGACACGAATATTGCTGAATACTTCCTCCTGGGAAGGCACGTGGCCAAGAGCTGCACCTTCCCTCACCACTACTGAATGTGGTGTACAAGCAAAGCGAATATGGAAATCCCAGCTCTAAACTTCTCTTCTTCCTATTTAATTCTTGGCTGCTCATCATAAATGTAAACTGGATCTAAGTTTCTGGATGTGATGCAGCAAGATGACATGGCATTTACACTATAGAAGAAGAAACTGCTTACTGGCAGCCAAAACTGAACTACGGAGGGAGGTAAGAGTTAAGCAGTGAGAATGACCAGGAGTCCATAGCTCAAGCTGGCTCCCTGGTCTTCTTCATCCACAGCGTAAACACTTCCCAAGAGAGCAGCAGAGAGAACAGCCTTGACGCAGCCCGGCCCGTGCCAGGCAGCTGCAGTGCTTGCCCCTGAGCAGAGATCAGAACCCAGGCTACAGCTGCTCTCCACCGACGTTATGCTCACCACAGCAGGCATCAAAATGGTTGAATTTCAAAATGCACTGCAGCCAGGGGATGGTGGCAACTAGTCTTACTGGGTAATGGCTATTTGCAGAAAATAAATTTTTTCCATTAGTTTTAATTGTATTATATAGGATCTAGTACAGGACTTCAACAGCATTTTTTTCTGCTGAGTTTTCCTGCCTAAGGAATAAAGTTTAAGGAATATGCATTCAGCATAATTACTACTTTCATCTTTTTTCATTCTCTCCTCTTTTTTTTGCACTGCATGCAACGACCAAGAGAGCATTTGCAATCCATCCTTCTTAAAAATATTTCAAAAATTAAGGAAAAATATCAAAAATATTTAGTAGAACAAGCAATAAGATAGTATGAAAAAGTTTTTAATACAAAAGGCTATAAAATTTTAAAGAAGGATGAAGATGTTTACTTAAAAGCATCACTATGTATTACCTATGGGATTATATGGAAAGAACAATATAAAGTATGTTTGAATGAAATAATGTCCTCATTTTCTGTCTTTTTGTTTATTTACTGACACTACCATTTTCTGAACTTGTGCTTCTCTTCATTGGCTAGTATGTATTTGCTGTGCTTTAATGGAATTTCCACAAGCTTAAACTAGAATGATATTCTGGAGTATACTCCAAAATACAATTAAAAAGAAACTACTTGTTTAAGAAAGCAACAATTTTCAATTGGCATGATGAAATAATACCATGGTTTGATTTTTTTTTTTCCCAGAGAGAAAGTTAAAAAATTGAATATGAAGAAATATTTTTGCAGGATTCCTGCAATTAACAAGGTTTTAAGTGACTGCAGGAATCACTATATATTCATGTCTTTTAAATTAATAATTGCAAAAGTGAAATAACCATCCTTTAACTGCAACTTACTAAGCCATAGGACTAGCTACAAAATGTTATCACCACCACTGGCTCCATTTTGCTGGGCCATTCCACTGGGCTATTTTATTGGAATTAACATGAAGGGGTTGTACATACCAGGCTATCCATCTTCGGGACATATTTAAGGGTTATCATATAATCATTTGGGAGATTTCCAACCTACAATAAATAGATAATGAAAGTGTTATTACTGACTACACAAATTAAGACATTTTCCATCACATTCCATTGTTGCGTATTCAAAAAAATCTATCAAATATTCAACGCAGATTTTAGGTAATCTACCAAATGCAAAAGCTTGCGCATTCAGTTTCCTATGGAATTGCTACTGAATCTTATTTGCTCAGAAGTGAAGTATCTTTCCACATCTCCTTAACTTTCCCAGACCCGATCTGATCATGTTCAACACTACCACTTCCCAGCAGAATTAAAGTTGGTAATGTGGTGAGGAGAAGTGACGGTCTGAGGTTATTCATTACTGCAGAAATTCTGCCCCATTTCCATCTTTTAATGATATGTCTTGAACTGTTGGGAAAATTTCTGCGACAATTTGTATGTAACCTGAACCTTTCCAAACAGGCATACCCAATAGTCTCTGAATAAGCCTTTTTCCTTCAAATAACTTTCAACTAAAGCAAGCACTTGAACCTAAAGAAATACCTGCCTACCTTGTGCTCACTGACTTACCAGGTCAGAAGAACACTTAAGCACAACTTCAGCTTTGAAGCTGTGCCTCCTACTAATGATGAGCAATATAATTATGTCACAGAAACGTCCAAGGGCAAAGGAGGGCTTCTGCACATGTAAGCTGAGCACAGCTCTACCATTGTGGGCGAGTATGGGGCGCACTGAAGCCAGGACAAGGAGTAGAGGAAGGGGTCTTACTGAATTATACAATGAGGTCTCCTACAGACGGGATCCAACCTTACCCTGAAATATGCTTGATCATCTGGGGAACGTGCTGACTGGGGAGATGAGAGGAAGATGCTGCCATGATCCACAATCGCTTGAAGGACTTTTTCCAAAAGGTCTACCAATACTATGATGCTTAGTGACACAGCAAATCTATTTTCATTTTTATCAGTGAAAGATTCAATGGATACTTATCCTTATTTAAAATCCATTTAGTCAAAGGATGATAAGCACATACATAATTCCCTTCTTGAAGCAGAATCTACATTTTGTTCAGCAAAGTATTTCTGCTTCTTTGGGTTAAAGATCATTCTGTCATGGCTGTTTCTTATTCTGCTGCTATAGCAACCAGCACAGTGGTTTTTCTTTTTTTTTTTTTTTTTCTGTGCAGTTTTTAGGTAATATTTTGTTTGATACAACAGAATGTTTTATTTGTTAATTAAAATTTAGTTTCAATTAAAAATTGAAACAGCAATTTCAAAATGTTCAGGTTATAGAAACGATCAAGGACAATACTTACGTCAGTCACTAGCAAATTCCAAACATTTGTTTTTATTTACAACATGGACTGAACCACAGTCCCTCAGTTCAATGACCTCTACCTTTCTCCTACAGCAATAAAAAACAAATTTTAGACAAATGACCCTCATTAATTCCTTTCCATAGATCAACTTTTTTTTTTTTAATTTTTATAACCACACATTCCCAAAGCAGCAGTTGCAGAAGTGTCACTAAAATTCTCTATGTCAATTTCTGTTTACCTGGAGTTTTGGAGAATTGATTCAAGATATCAAGAGTAGTGAAAATTATTGCAATATATTTGTTCTTTCTTTAGAGCATCTTGAAACTGGCTGATTTATTCTAAGTCCTTACCTATATTTTCTATAATTTTTTCTTGCTTTAAAACCACCCTGGCATTATAACACATTAATAGATAATGCAGTTTCTTTCCAGCTTCCTTTGCGTGCTTAGAGAGGTAGGATTAGCAGCACTTCAAGCAGTAAAGATAGTGAAGATGCTACTGTATGTGCAAAGTTTTCCCTACTCACTCTAGTGGGATTCAGTACTTAGCAATGTCAGCAAAAGTACCATTCTTTAAGAAAGGTCATTGGAAGATTACATTTGTTCCAAATCAGTGAACACAACAAGAATTGATATGCATTATGTATACAATCTACTTTACTGGCATCAGAGCCTGTCAAGCACTTTTCCCGCAGTTAAAAAAATGTAACTGCCCAAGAGCTCTTACAGCTCCTCAAACAAAGCTGGAGAACACAGCTCAGTCTCAGATATATTTCCTTGACAGACTGTGAACCAGAAAAGATATTTTTGAACTTTCTATTAAAAATGAAGATCAGTGAGGGTGGAAGGTGTCAAACACAAAGTATATGCCCTGCCTCAAGACAAAATAATTTATTAAAGTTTTATTGATTAAACTCCACATGCTAGATGCTCTGCTGATGGTAAAAGATGGAGCTCAGTCAAAGCAAGGGAGTTATATTTGTTTACCAGTTTGACTTCCCAATTCACTCACAGAAAATTGGGTAGAGCCCCGGATGTAAGCATGAAGGAAATGTTTGTACTAAAGCTGTGCATTTCATATGGTCCTGCTTTCCTGAAATGAATCCTGAAATTTCATTGAAGGCTAACCACCAACACTACAACAACCAACACTAAAATACTAGCCACTTGCTTTTTAACTGCTGAATTATCCTCATGCAGTAATGACAGTGGGGGCCAAAAAAAGGGCTGCGTTGGGTTTTCCAGCTGTGTACTAAGCCAGAAAATATTCTGCGTACCAGCTCTGAGCAAGGTGGCTGGCTGTTGCAGCTCCTGACCATGAGCTGCACAGTGGAAAAGAGGGCTGTGAGATGCCTGAGGAAAGGGGGATGAAACATGACTGTCCCTTGAAACTTCCTGAGCACCAGAACAGCTTTTCAGTTCCCTTACTCAAGTCCTTAAGTACAGTGACAAATCTGGGGGCAACAAAGCACCTGCCTGCACAATCTTCCTTGTTTTAGAAAAGAGTAACATTTTTGATGATTATAGAGGACATTAGCTGATAGTCTTGGAAAGTAATGTGTACAATAAAAATAACCCTGCATTGCAATTAAAATGCCACAAAAAAGTTATCTGATTTAGTGGGTGGGTAGAGTTGTAGAAATTCTAGCAGGTTCTAGGAACAAACTACTCTTTCTAGACATGAAGAACAGGGAACTTATGTCTTTAAATTCATATGAAACCAATATTAAGTGCTATATTCCCAGTTGTAACAAAATGTAAAATTCTTTTTGACATACACAGGTTTGAATATTTAATACAGCACTGTTAACATTGCATAACCCAAACATACTTTTTGAAATATGCTCATGCTGACATAGAGGGGGAGATAAAAAGGGATGTTGTAAAAGTGGTTTAGGTTCCATAAACTACTCTTTCACCACAATGGCAGAACAGAGGAGAGATGACCTATCTCTGCAGTCAAGCGCTTTGATATGACGGCTACTGCTCTTGGAAATTCTCTTTCTTGTGGTTGTTTTGAAAATTTTAAGGAAACAAGCATAAATATCACTTTTTTATACACAGATCAAAGATAAAGTAAGTCTTTAAAGTAAATATTACCACTTTCTATGGTCAATGATTTCCTTTTTATTCAGAGGCATACGATGGGAAAAACATACTTTCCTTTTAGCCACCATTTCTACCTCCCATTTCTCTCTTCCTCATTCCCCTTTTCCTACTCTTGAATACTTCTGCATCTCTCTTCTTTGCATCCTCAGCTTTTCTTTTTCTGCAGGAGCTTCCACTTTCTGTCCATCATCTCTGCAATCTATTCCACCTCATCTGCTAATGAAGCAGTTAATGAGATCTTTATCATTTAGCTTAAGACAACATGTTAACGATTTCCGTTCACACTTCTTACAGCCATAGTGGCAGATTATGTGCAGGATAACAACACTGGATCCTTTTTTTGCTACCCCTTCACTCAGTAGAGTTAGATCCATTTAAAAATAAAGTATCAAATGTTGCAGAGAGTGTAAAGTACACATTTACAGCAAAGATGTAATGTGAAGGCAAGGTGTTTGAAACAACGTCTTGAACAAGCAGCCTGGTTGGTAAATGCCGACTACTGTTTCAGCTTCCAAAATTCAAAAGAAAAAAAAAATGTTTTAGAGAAGTAGATCACAGAAGAGGTGAATACCTTAAATTTTGTTAACGGATGAGCCCAAAATATGTAGGTACATTGTATACATGGCTGCATAGCTCAGTAACAATTCTACTTATTTTTAGGCTTGATATTCGTATTTAACAAACATATATACTATACACTGAACAGCTTCTTAATTCTTACGCACAATCAAAGCCACAGTTACAGCAATGCAGTGCCATGGCTTTCTGCTGACTTACTATGCTGAAAAGAACAATGGGGACAGGCTTTACCGACAGGTGCTGCAATTACGGTTTCATAATACAGAACATTTGTTCCTCAAGTAATGTGTTTTCCTCCAGAAATCTTCATTAAAAAAGAGGCAAGAGTTGAAGTGATTAGTGATGCAGAATGAATACTCTGTAAATACCTTCATTCTCTATAGGTATGAAACTATGCTCTTTTCAAGTTCTCCCTATTAAAAAATAAAAATAAATAAAAAATTAAAGATTGTTGAATTATTGCTTGCTTCTTACAATAATTTTACTTAGGGCACCTTCTTCATACTACAAAATTACATTATAAGGATTTGAACAAATTTAATCTTACAGAAAATACTACAAGTAATTTTTGTACAAATACTCTGTTTTGGTCTTAAGCTGGTTAAATGCTCAGAAACCTTAATTTTATTAAATCTTCTCCTTCTTTCTGATTCTAGCTTTTGCTAAGAGTCTAGTATGATGCTAGTGAAAATCTAGTTTAACACCACTGAAAACAAGTTACACCATACATCTGTCCTCAGTTTATTATTCAACATAAAGTTGATTAGGTTAATGACCCACATTTTCAGGCACTGAGCAGTGTGCCTTATGTATTCTCCGCTAGCCTGGGCTTAGTAGACATGCCTGATTTATATTCACAAAAAAATGTTGATTGGGGAATGTACTTCTCATGTTCCTAGAATACGATAGTTTAACAGAACACAGCCACAAGAAACCAAGGAAATATTTAAGAGATGCTGGGACAAGAGGGCAAAGCCAGAGTGTGTTAAGACTTCACAGGCAGTGTAAATAGCGCCTTTGAAGACAAAACCAAGAAGCTTGCCATTGATAATGAAACAAAAGAGGAACAGCTTGAAGGAAGTAAGTAGAAGATATACGGTCAGAGCAGCAAAATGACGGAAGATGGAAGAGCAAAATTATAGAGGCTGAAACCAGAAAAAGACTTCAGTAGACTGGATTTTAACTCACCAACAATCTGGAAGAAAGATGCATTTGTATGGACAGAGAGCTACAAAAACATTTTTTCCTGTTATGACAGGAAAAGCAATGAAAGTATTAAAAGTGAACTTAATAAGG
Organism: Chauna torquata; assembly: GCA_013399475.1. Taxonomy (NCBI): domain Eukaryota; kingdom Metazoa; phylum Chordata; class Aves; order Anseriformes; family Anhimidae; genus Chauna; species Chauna torquata. The sequence goes on along the minus strand of VXAL01012860.1, from coordinate 266,490 downwards.
GTCTGTGAAGTGGCAAGAGCCAAAATGGACACCTTTATTACCACCTGAATGGCTGGGGGGAGATAGTGATATTTCTTTATAGTGAGAAGAAAAGGCCCAGGAAAGGATAACATTTTGGGGAGATGAAGAGCTCATAACCCTCCCCAGTGGAGGATTCAGGCCATACTGAATCTAAGCTGATGTCTGAGCATTTGCAATGAGACAGGAGGAAGATAGGCCAATATCCTAAGGTAAATGATGGGACTTGTGTATTACTTCTGAACAGTAAGATATCTCACACAGATACTGGACTAGACACATGACTGTGAACAAAAGGGTCTAAAGAACATGCCAGTGCAGCCAAGAAATGATGCTCTCAGCAAGCGTGATAAAGATCTACTAAAAGCCTTTGTATAATAACACCACAAAAACTGTGGGCAATAACTGTATATATAACATTAGCTTCTGTGAAATCCCAGCTCCTTCTGGGAAATCCCACAATTTGTTCTCAATGTGAAAGGGGAAGAAAGTTATTGAAGACACAATATCCTACTGGCACAAACTCTTCGGATCAGTGGGGAAATAGGACCTATAAAGATCAATGAAGAACCCAGCTGCCTATGGAGGCTATGTCTAATTCTGAAGACCTAGATCTTCAGAATATCATTCCTCAATTCAATCAGCATATTTTGTTTCAAAATGCAGAAGTGGTACAAAATATTTATAGTAATTTACAAGAGTCATAGGCTCTGCCTGAACTAAATTCTTAAGCAATCATGTCAGAGTCCATAGTGTATATACAAAGGATGTATTCCATATAACACAAAAAAATCATAAATGTAAAACAAATGGTTCTTGAAGTCCTATTTCCAAATATATTGCTATCCATCCATTCTGAAAACAATGTTTCCTTTTAATTAATTCAGTTATGCTGATATAATAAAATACAATGCTATGCAGAAATGCAACTGTTATCTGTCAGTGGTCTGGTGCAGGTACCAGAAGAACTACAGGCCCTTACTCATACCAAATGTACGCATCCCTATCAAGAAAGCCTAGCCAGTACCTAGGCTAGGATTTTTTTTAAAGCAGTTCAGGAACCTCTCCACAGCATACACACAGTGGTTTATAGAGATATTTCCTAAAGACTAATGGGAGTGGAGGGTGGTAGGGTGGGAGGAAAATATCACTTAGGAATTCAGGTAGACGTTGTTGCTTTCATTGATGAAACTTTCATGATGCAGCCATGATTTTATATCAGAAATTTGAAGGCAATTTTGTACCAGATATAGCTTTAACAGTATTAGGAATGACAGGGTGCTTTTTAGCCAAATAATGTGATTAGTCAGTACTCTCTGTGAGTTTCTGCCTTCTCTTATGAAACTGCCACTTAATGATATTTTATTTTAAAAACCTTATTATATTTAAATCTTATATATACCTTAAACCTATATAAACTCTTTTCAATTTTTTCTCAGTGTCAAGTTGTTATGGTGTAGCATTTTCAAAAGAGAATGACCAACTTGCAAACTAGTCAACATAATTAAAACCAAGAGTTCTTGTACTAAATTTAAGATACTACAGTTATTTTCACATTATCCTTTCAGTTCAGGCTTTATAGAAATGATTTCTGCATGAAAAATCTAAGCAAACATTACCCTATACAGACAAAACAGAGAAACAGAGTCTCCTCAAAACATTCTCAAACGCAAAGTTTAAAATGAAGACAGCCCAGATGTCTGGTTTTCAGCCTTGGCATTCTCTGCATCTGTCTGTTATTTCTCCCACTCAAAACATCTTCGAACCTATTAGTTAACTTCACCCAAATTTTGCATTCAGTAGAGAGATCTGAAAGGTATATGGGTAAGTCAGGAGAAGGACAGTACAGCATCTTCACTGAGGAGCAGCAGAGGAGCTCAGCTCTACCACATTCTGCTCCGTCTTGGCAGCAGCAGAAGGGCAATGCAAGCTGGACAGTCAGCAGGGGTTTTCTTCCAGGACAAGGAGACCACACGCACCAGAACAGTCGCCATGTGAACTACTTCCTGACAGACAGCAGCCCAAGTAAAAGGGGATATGAACCTGGCAGGAGCTCAGAGCACTGCTCAGGTAGGCATCACTTGTTGCTACTTCCCTCTCAGGGGTATGGGAGGGAACTAGCAGTAAAGCTGCATGTGGAGAGAGGCGACGGGATGTGGAGGAGGGTGAGGATATGGAAACATAGTGCTGCACAGGTATGTGCAAGAACTGCAGCTGTTGGACTAGACAGCAGGAAGATGCAGGAAGATGATATGGAAAATCATAGTCAAAACAAAAACCAACGTGATTTTTGTGGTATTAGGTTTATGTCATATCTCAAAAGGAAAGTGCGATTGCTCAAGCTGCATACAAATTTTTGTAATCTGTATTTATATATTCTTGAAGTTTAAATTGTACTAAAAGGAAAGTTAAATCATGTATTCTGAGGATATATAATTGACAAGAAGTTATTGCTAACCTTGTCCCAGACAATTTCATCAGCCCTCACAGGAGTTTTGTTGTTCTGTCATGCTTTCAACAGTTTTAAATCAAAGCTTAATACTCTTTCAAGAGATGAAATATTATCTTGAAAAAACATGCCAATACTTCAGACTTATGCCTAAAGGGAATAATGTGAAGCACTAAGCACTTAAAAAGGGCTACAGAGGACCCCCAGAGATTTGCACTATGTGCCAATGCATATAACAACACCCAAAGAAAACAAGTTAAGAACATTGCACTGGCAGCAAATGCAAGGGACTCCAAATTAAGTGTCTGATAGCATAAATTCCGGTCTTGCAACTGTTTCCCCACAATAAAGCCATAATTTTCAGCTGAAGACAATACGTAAATGCAGGTATGCTTTTTAAGTGTTCAGTGCATATTATTTTCCAACACTGGTGTTGGATCCTGCGGTACTGTAAGTCAGCATAATCAGTGACTTCAGTGGAGTTAAACACCAACTGACTTCACACATGAAGATGCAGATTTTCAGGTGAATGTAGTGTTCAAATAAGTAACAGTTAAAACGTACTTAAATGAAGCTGGTTCTCATAAGAAACTCTCAGTCCCTCAGATTTCAACTCCAAGGTACGAAAAAGCAAGTAGAGACAGAAATACAGAACATTCTGTGTAGCTCACTCACACCTAAGATTATAAGCGTTGTTCAATCATTATTGCTATGATTCCTACAAAGATATCTAATATCACATTATTTTTTGTGTATGGCACAAGTTTCCCAGAACACTAGGGTAAAGACTTCTGGTTCATTTTAATATTGTTTGCCACCAGTCTGCTCCCCACATATCAGCAACACAAACACAGTAATCTTTCATCTGCATGGGAAACAGTCTGTTCCCAGAGAATGTTTGAGGAAATCAAGACTTTTGACAGTTTTTATGGAAGTTTGGATACAGTAAAACACATATGTATATATACTCCAACTTGGTCAAAGCAGTCACCTGTTCAATGAACTCTGAAACTATTCTTCATTCCCTGCAATAAAGGTTTTTTTTTTTTTTTTAAAGTATTCCTCCAATTCTAATCTAGATTTGCTAACTTTCCTTAAAAATGTAAGTGCCCTTATCAAGTGATTATTGTTTAACATAAAGAATAATTTAAAATAAAAGCTACTTACCAATTTTGCAATGTCATTTACATCATCTGTCACTGGATTCCCGCAGGAACTCTGGGCTTTGACAAGAGGATTAAGTAGGAGTAGTTGAAGACAAAAGCAAGTGATAATCCAAGTCTGTATTTAATAAAGAGAAAAGAAACAAACAAAGAAAAAAAAGTGAGCAATCTCCAAACATTATGTAACAAGAGACTGTAGTAATGCTTTTCATATATGAAGTCTAGATGCAACAATACTCTATCTTTCATCAGCGTGTACTCATACTGCTATAGTATGGCAGGGATCCATGGAAATACACTTAATTGATCTTTTCTGGAAGAAAGTACCTTTAGAGTAATAATAGAAAACTTGGTATTGAGCCATCAGATTGCTTGCACAGAATCCTGCTGGACTTAATTGCCTAGGTAAGATTCTGCTAAGTTAACAGATACTGAAGAAGAGAAAGATTCACTATATTCTTCATCATCAACATAAAGCTAACTAAATGCTTGTCTTTCATCTGATAAGGTAGTTGACAAACCTGTGCCTCTAATGTGATAATGGATTATAAGGAACAAAATGGTAACAGACCACAGCAAGATAAAAGGCGAAACTTCATAATCACAGCCATTACATTTGCAAACTTAAACTGTAAGGACAGTCACAACTGAACTCTGCCCAAATACTGAGATCTCAAGCAGCAATACAATACGTTTTTTTTTAAGTGACATGCCCTGACCTGTTGGGAGCAGCAGCTTGGCTTTGGCACTACCTTCCCTCCCCAAATCCTATTAGGAAGACCAATGCAATGTACTTACACAGGCTTGTGAGATTCAGCCAGAAGAACACCAGATAACTAGAACTAGCTGTGATGCACCTGGGTGTTTCCTTGGCTACATCGCCTGAACTTCCTCACCTTCTGCTGGTCCTTTTGCTTTGCTGGTTTTCCACAGAGCCCTGTGCCAAGTTTAAGCTGTAGATCTTTATTTCCAGAATGTTAAAGCATCTAGGTTATGGATAATCAAAAGTTGCCTGAGGTTATGAAGCTTCTTGTGCCAGCTGAATGAAGCTGTCAACAAGAGGCGATGATAGTGTACACTTAGTGGAAGTATGGAATTTGCCTGTGCAGGCTCCCAAGCCTCCAGAAGGACAGGACTGGGACCAGCGTTTGCTTCTGCATGAACTGTGACGCATCAGGCCCATCTGTTCTCTGCATCAGGTAGAAGGCTCACACCTGGCATTCAAACGGTACCTCACACCTCAGTGTAAAACCAAAGCAAATCAAACAGCATGGATGAAGTCCTCTACAGAAGCAGAGAGATAAAATTATAGATTTAAAAGATTGAGTTTCATTATAGTAACCTAGAGGAGCTCAGGAAGCACGAAGATTAAGATCGCTTGGGAGCTATGTGAACATGAGGGAACAGTGCCAGGCACTTTACCCAGAGCTGTTAAATAACAAGTAAATCTCTCTCTTGTATCTCTTAAATCTTACATACATCTTATATGTCAAGTAAAGCTTGTCAATTGCTTTCTTAGACTATGGCTTCCTGACTTATTTAGGCAAAACTTCAGTGTGGGCTGCACCTGGAAAAGGGTCCGGCCTCTTGCCTTCTCCTCTCTCTCACCAGCACTGGTGAGACGGCTGAGCCAGCTGTACCAAGCAGTCAACTTCCATTCCTGTTATCCTGCACTATCCTTCAGGCAGACTAGCTTTCTGATCCAGTTAACTATGAAACCATGGAAGCACTGGTACCTATACAATGGAGACAGCAGAAATGTCCAGTTATATTTGTACAATTAGTGACTGGGAGAATATACTACAGGTAATGTGAAGTTAGGTACTTAATACTCTTGCAAAACCCCCACATCTTACACCGTACATAGCTTTTCAATTATACATACACAAACAATCCAAGCTCTCTGGAGATGCTGTGAAGCTGTCAGGCTCAGAGTCACGCTTGAGACACATGAGACAACAACCCTGTGTCTATTCCTGGCTTTCCAATGAAAGGGTAGTAAGACTCGGAACGTGGAGGCCTGGTTCTGCTGATTTTCCTCCTCTTCAGTAATTTGGCCAGCCTCATTCTGTTTGTACCTCTGCTCTGTGTTTTGCATATAGCAGCGACAGGGATGCTGTCAGTCTCTCCGAAGAGAGACCTTTGAGAGCTCCTTGCAAAATTAGTGTATAAGAGCTCAAAGCTTAGAGAGAGAACTAGCTATAAGTGGTCAAAGAAACATCTCCCCCTCTTCACATAAGCTGCAGAATCAAAGAGGAAACCAAACGGGACCTCAGTTAAGAGACTACTTTCCCACTGCAATTCTTAGGAAAAAATTGTTTAAAGAAAGACAGGAAATTTGTGACAACCAGCTTCAAAATGGACTAGCTATACTGNTATTGTTTTATCTTCAGAGTTAAACACTCACTAACAATTACACTCATTGAGGATCAGGGACGTTTCTCTGATCTGTTCTTTGGAGATAGAGTCCATGCCAGAAATCACTAATTTCTTTATTTGATTCCTGAAAACTGAGTAGTAAGCTAAGGAAGATGGAATTTGTTCTCTGACTTGTCAGTGTCACAGGACAGAATTTGACCTAACAGTTTAAAAATCAGAAAAGTAACAAAACTCATTCATTGGAAATAATTTTTTTAGCCAGATCAACTGAGTAATATGAAAAAAAGCAGCAGCATATTCTAAATAAAACTAGAGCTCTGATGCATCTTGTCATTTTCCATACTTTGTAATCTAAAAGGACAACCCATACCTGTAGTTTAAAATCACCACATATTTTATATTTATGCAAATCAATAAGAATGCAACACTTTTTGGCCTATGTAAATAATGGAGTTAAAAAGCATAGTCATTTTTAAAACTGCTGTTAAAAACAAATGCTTTGTAAATTTTGACATGATTTGAGGCTTTTCTTGCTTATTTATCCCCTGCGTCATCCAACAGGAACTGAAAATCTGAAAAATACTGCTAGTTGCAACATGCCTATTATCCAAAATCTTTTAATTATTTGCACTTACAAAATATTTATATTACACATGCCTATAGGCACATTGTATGTAAGGACTGTGTAGATCAAAGAGCGAGTCTATTTTTGTGGTATTTACTAATGACCAAACCTGCTGTTTGAGCAAAACTTGAATAGACTGAATTAAATCAAGGGCAGAACAAAAGGGAAGCTTAAACAACAGCTTTATAAATAGAGATTCCAGTTTTACACTTTACTAAGCATAAAAGAGAGTTACCCACACAGCAGTCATAACAGATTTCCATTTATAATTACTTCTCAGCTAAAATGGGATTTTGAAAGATAGCCGCAGGAGTTAATCACACATCATCTACTGACATGAAATTGAAGATATATGGCAGACAGGAGGCACCTGTATACCAAAGGGCCTTGTTCTATTTTAGGTTCAAAAATCAGGGTTATTCACAATTGTTTTCACGTTCTGAAATCTCTTAAATGCTGAATATTTAAGTTGCTTTTGGGAAAGGGGCAAAAAATTAACGATTAGATTAGAAGGGAGAATTCAAATTAAAAATTTGTGTTATACACTTTTGATCATTCTGCAAATCATTTTTATTATTGCCTATATGCCACAATCTATAATTTCAATTAACAGCATTTTAGAGGCCTAGCTAGCAATCCAGTGTGTTGAAGGCTGTCCTTTCAGCTGTAAATTGACATTTATTTCATTTAGATCGTTCACTTATGATCTGGAGTGTTGGCAAAGGCTGATGAATGGGTGCTTTTGCAACTTTTTCACAGTATACTATCAAAGATACACAATTACGCTGGTTAATGTTCAGCTAACTTCTTAAGTGGAAAAGCAGCAAGGGGAAAACCACATTGCTAAATAAGCAAAACATTGGAAAGTCTGGATATTTCCAAATATCTAGTTCATACTGAAAAAAAAATTCTAATCATAACTAGGAAGAAATCATGAAAAACAAATGGAAGTGCAAAAATAATTAAGCATGGGGAGAGATAGTAACTGCACAGATGAACAGGTTCTTCATTTTACAATTTCTTGCTTTCAGATCAAGTTAGCCACAGAACTTTTCACTGCAGTTTCTTGAGCAAATCATCCAATTAACCACAAATAAGACACAGCTGCAGCAGGGTTAGCTGACAATGTGGAACAGAATACACCCTGGGCCAAGCTTTCCAAATTTATTTTTTTTACGTCTTCTAATGCTGAGGTAGGGACATCTCTCAATATTGGCTCCTCAGGCAGTGTCTGCATGCTGCTTTGCTGAGGCACAGGTTGTGAACCTCTGCTGTAGACAACATTGGTTGGTCAGTCATGGATAGCTAACTTAATGTGCATACTTATATCTTAAAAAACCTTTTGGAATAAGATCCAAAGAGAAAATGAAAATAGTGAAAAAAGACCTTTCTTGTTTTTTTAAAACTTTTAAGTATCCAGAAGCATAAAAGTACAATAATTATTTCATATGCCTACTAACCTATTTAGTTATTTAGCTGTGATAGAGATAATTAAAGACATGGAAGAACTGTCTTTAACAAATTAAAAAAATTAATGTCAGCATGGAAACATAGTAAAGTGAAAGAAGAGCATTTATATAGAATGTAATCCACTTCCCATTTTTGTGGGATTCAGTGATACCTTGTCTCATGCAAATGATAGCACTAACTTTAGCACTTTAAATGGGTGTGCTTAAAAATCATTTAAATGCTAGGTATTGCTCGAGCCCCAAAAGAACAAGTTAGGGGTGAAAAAAAAAAAGTCACCTACCCAGCACCACCTATTTCTGAAAGCAGTGAATTATTTTGGCAAGCACATTTTGAACTGGAAAGCTTCCTACGTTCTCTCAGGTACCCAGGAGACAACTTCAGTGTAGTCAGAGGAACCACTGCATGAGCCCTGAATAATGCATAGCACTAAGTCCAGCATGCAATCTTTACTGTCCTTCAGAAGACCAGTACTAGTCTTACTGCATGTAACAGCCTACAGATTAGGGTGGTCACTGACAAGTGACAGATCTAGGTTAAATTTCTTCCAGCCAGGGTAATTCCAACTCACAGGAGCTGGGATCTGTTCCTATGGTATCTGCCTCCCAATTACCACAGAAGGTACTTTTCCACCTGTGACATCTTCCTCATTAGAAGGGGCAAAATGGGGATACACCAATATTCCTG
>VXAL01012860.1:190397-235102 GCA_013399475.1 Chauna torquata | reverse complement strand
CGGGCGCCGCCTCGCCCCGGCCGGCAGCGGCCCCGGGGGCTGGCAGCGCTCCCGGCGAGCGGCCGGTCCTTCCCGAGCGGCACTCGCGGCAGCGCGAAGCGCCCGGGAGTTGCTGCGGGCGGGGGGTTCCGCTCGCGGAGCTGCCTTTGCGTGGTCAGCGAGCACAAGCTAGGCGCTCTAGCACGCGTTTCGAGGAAGCTTGGAAGCGTTTTTTACCTGCTCCAGCCACAGAAAAGTTGTTGAGCAGTGCCTCCTAATGCTTGTGTGAAGGTGGTCCTGCAGGTGTTGTAATGTGCTATTAAAATTTGCATGCTGTGTAAAGGATACAGTAGCGCTGGGTGTGGAAAAACGCTTGATTTTCACCGTGTGGCGTCCTGCTGGCAAACCCAATCCCAGCAGCAGCGGCAGAATTTGAGTCCTCATCTGAGACGACGGCTGTCGGGTTAATGCAGACTCAACCTTCAGCATGCACTAAAGGAAAAGAAGAGCGGTTTATGGAACTGCCGTTTCCTGAGACAGCAGTCTTTAGTGATGATTAAAGATCACGTTAGCACTGAATGAAGAAAGAATAGTCTGCCCAAGTCAATGGCCATTTCCTAACGGAGATTAGATATGCTATCGCTGAGTGCACAGTAAGGTATTTCATGAGAAAAAGTTTGTCTAGTTTTAACCTAGAATTAATGATAAGTTTGTAAAAGACTAGGGTTCTGGCCGAAATAAAGATGAGCTGTTAAGGTACAGAAAAATTTTGAATGCATCCTCAGCTCCACTATATATTTGAGTTTCAGTGCAGGGCACATAAACATCTAATCTCTCTGCCTCTGCATCCAATCCAGAAAAAATGGGATAATAGTCTCCTTTTACATAGCATAGGCTGGTAGTGAATTCATTACTTTTTTTTTTTTTAATTTCTTGATTATTACCATGCTGAACTACCTTGTAGTTCTTGTGTTACCTTCTAAGCTTTATCAGCTTTATATGTTTTTATATGCCCTTCTGCCTCTAACAGGTATGATTCAAGCACTAGACAAGCAGTGAAAGGTAGGAAACGTGTAAAAAAAAATCGAGGACTACTCTTGCTGAGAGGCTATTTTGTATATCACCTAGCAGTGATTAACCATTACTGCTTACACCCTATACACATTTAGCAAATAGGGCCAGGAAATTAAAATGTTACAGCATATTTCCTCCTTAGAACAGATGACAGGTTTAGTCTCCTAGGGAGAAGCATTGGAAAGTGTGAAAGAGCAGTCTGTCATAGCAGTTACCTACCTTATGGAAAACACTTCTGGTCTTTCTCTGCTTTGAGCTCTGTCACAGTCCATCATTAGTCATGACAGGAAAGCTTAAATGGATGCCCTGCAGAGAGGGTAAGACTCTCGACTCTAATAGGTTTCTTTATCACTCGGGCATCATGCACCTCTTCCGTCTATCCTTGTGATATGAGTTCTTGAACTTGCCTTTGTGTTTAACCAAGCTCAGCTATAATGGATTAATGCCCTTTTCATCTCTTTCTTTACGCTGACAGTTCCCATGCGTGTTACTGTTGTCCTTGGCCTCAGTACAGTTTGGGAATTCTTTTGTCTGAAAATCAGAGTTTAATAGTTTAAACATTAATTACTTATGTTTGTAACCCATAAGAAAACATGTTTTTATTAGTCTTGCCTATTTCCAACATAGAACTGACTGTTGACTTACCATGTAAGCACAGTTTAGCCATGGACTGTTAGAGCATTGTGTGGTAGGTTTCCAGAGCACAACTGCAAACCACATTCAGTCTTTTATGGTTTACCTTATTTGCAGTTCTAAATGCTTGAGGGTGAACACAAGCTCCTCTCACAGTTCTGTGAAAACCTGTTTCTTCCCAGGGAAGCTATGGAAATAGTGCTGGTCATCCCAGGTCTTCACAGGATTTGGTTTCACCCACTGAACAGGATTGTCCTTCACCAGGAATACTGTTCTGTGTATATGGAAATAGCAACAACTGAAGCATTAATGAAGCCTTTCCAGTCTACTGTGAATTAAGCCTTTCTAGTCTCATCATCTTCTGCAGGTGAGAAAGGGCTGCTAAATGCTCTTTATTCTAGAATTTTGTGGAATATCTGCTGTGCTTTATATAGCTCCAACCGTGAGAATGATCTGGAGCTCATGAGAATGAGCTCACCACTATGAATGAGCTCACTTAGTGCGTCAATAGCTCGGCTTCTGGTTGGAGCAGCCAGAATCTAGGAACATGCGAAATCAGATCTAGCTTCAGCAACTGATGTCGCAGAGTTAAAAAATGCTCCACAACAGTTTGGAAAATAGAAAAAATTCTCCTGTGAAGCCATCTAAATTGTGAGGGCAAACAACAGTGTATACATGTTAGAAGGTTAACACACTAATCTATTACAGACTCTGAGTGCATGGGGGACTTTGCTGGAACAGAGACGAAGTCTGCAGCATTAACCCACTTTAATATTGGAGCAAAGTTTCATTTGAATTTCTAATTGAGAAATGCTTCTTATGCTTAACAGTTACCAAAGTGACTGTTGTTTTTTTTTAAGCACCATAAATCCTTTGTGCTTTCTACAAATGACAGGGGCAACTTTTGTGATTATACAGTAATACTAATCAGTAAGTAAGGGAATGAGTCAATCAAGACTTAGATCCATTGGCACACCTACACCACTGTGAAGCCACTTATATTTCAGTGCGCACCATAACAGCAAGGTATGGAGCTGCATTTTTTCCTTCATATGATCTGGTTCTGAAGATTAATTTGAGGGATGCAGTTTTCATGTAAGTGTTTAATTCCCATAATGTATTAGTATGGACTGGGATTTTGGAGGTAATGACGTTATTTTAAGGTAAAATCTTTAACTGGCCAATTCATTGCAGACTAGTTGACAGCCTGAGTGGGGGCAAATGCAATATTCTAGATGAATACAGATATCTCCAATTTTTTTTAAAAAAATTGTTAATACAATTATTTATTGAAATGACAGTAGCTCAGTACCTCATTATGCTGTTTTTTTTTTTTAAAAAAAAAACAAAACAAAACAACAAAAAAAACCCTCTGCACTCCAAAAGCCATCTAGATACAGGAAAAAGAAGACAGTAGTGCAGCATAAGAATGGAGCAAGGTGGCTTCAGAGCACTGGAAACCTGTTTAAGAAGTGCCGGTGATGGAGGCTAGAGTTGTATGAATGTGTGTGAGATTCGTATGCCCAGAAGGAGCTATGAAGATAAGCAGGTAGACAAACCTAGAGTGCAGTCGTTGTTTTCATTGGACAGAAAGTTGACTTTGTTCATCTGGCTACCATCCTGGCCTGGAATCCTGGTGGAAAGAAGGAATGACAGATTTTTACTGAAAGCCTAAAATTGCTTCTGTCCATTGCTGTCTTTGCTGGTTTAATTTGCAGTAGAATGATAGTTTTATTTCCATTAGGATTTTACAGCAGGATAATTAGCGTGCCAAAGATACTCTGTTTTACTAAGAAAAGTGTTTTTGCAACTCGTAAAGGCCAGAATAGGAAGCTGCACTGACATTGTTAGAACTCGATCAGAGCCTGTAAAAAATATAGTTGTAGCTGCTGAAAAGTAAATGGCCATTTCCTAACTGACACGAAAGCTTCTTTCTTCTATTCCTTCAATATACACAGGTTTTAAAGCAGTCTTAAATGAGCATCTGAAGATCTCACTGGCATGAGGGAGTTCTCAGCTAGAAAAAAATGGTACATGGAGAACACAACTTGGGAAAAACTGATGCAGCCAGAGTTCTGTGATCCTTGGCAGAAGCCCTTTGGCTACTGATGGCCCTCCGGATGTTTATAGACATTAGCAGAAATCTGAAGCTTCTTGAAACTCTTGTAACATTTTGCAGCCACTAGGGTTCCGAGAAGATCAGAGGACAGAAGCAATTGAAAGATTTTATTTTTTCAGTCTTAACTCACATTTTTTTCACATCTGTTCTAAGACGGATATGATTCATTGGGATCACACTCAAAAAATACTATGTCTGCATTTGAGGAATTAATTACATGTGTGATCTTGAAAGTTCATTGTCCAGATCAGGGAGACCTTCTGGAGTGCAATTACTCTGATGGCATGCCTCTGTTTCCTTCTACAGTGATGGAGGTTGCAGGGATAAATGGTGCCCGTCCAGCTCTGGTCTTGGTGTTCAGTCAGAAACAGGCCAGAGTTTGTACTGGGACTGACAGATTGGCTGTTTTCCAAGCCTTGAGGCAGCATGTAACCATAGTATACCATGCTGTGATAGTTTCTAGTGGATATGTGTTCTGCACTATTCAGTAAGGCCCTGTTTACCAGGGTCCAAACAATATCTTTATCCTGTTTCTGCAATGACAGAATACCCAACCTGCAAAGCCAATTTCCTTTTTTTTTTTTTTTTNNNNTTTTTTTTTTTTTTTTTGAAAGGTTTCTGGTTTGGGTTTGATTGGAAGATTGGAGAGCAGTGCTCAACTCTTTGTTCAACAGATGAAGTTAGTAGTCTTAATTCTGAAGAGTACTTTCTTCCTCAAGTTTGCCAACTGTCTACTGTGGAGTGTCCCATGACATGTTGGATGAAAGAAGAGCAGTCATTTATCCTACCGATACTGATTTCTTCAAGATGCTGTAGTTGGTATGACTTCTAGGGATGAAATTCTATCCTCATATTTATAGTAGGTGGTATTTTAGTATCCACAGGCTTTCAGTCATGCAGTTTTGTCACTACTTCTTACGTAGGAATACCAGGGGTACCGGCAGGACTATTCAAAAGTACTGGAGCTCGTGCTTCCAAGGAGCATATTCACAAACAGTGTAATACACGCCGCCTACATAATTAAAAAGAGTTATAGTTACTGTATTAAACAATAATTCTTTCCTCAATAGTCATATGATTTTTAACCTCACATTTTGCCCTATTTTCTACCTCGGGAGAAAAAGAAGACAACTGTGCTGTACGGTCACCAAGCCAGGCAATGTTGGGGATAGGCAGACTCAAGCTGGTGCATCATCTTGGACATCTACAGTGCAACTAGATGTTTATTACAATACAAGACAACCACTGCTTATTATGTCTAAAATTCAGTTGTTTCCATGTCAGTTTTTGCAACCTAATGCATTAATTATAGTTATACAATCTCAAAAAATAGCATGTTATTTTGCTTGCACAATTCCATTTCCAAACAAAATAAAATAACAGTTCGGCATTTGTACCATGCTTAAGTAGTTCCTTGATATATTCCTGTTTTGATTCCACTAATTTAGAGGTGATAAATGTATGAGAAATACATATATCTCTTCCCATATTTTTTTCCTACATCTCTCGATTTGCATTAGTCTCTGTCATCCTATTCACAGTAATTGCAACCCTAGGGAGTTTCGTGGTGAAATGGATTCATCTGAAAACAAAAAGCTGTGTAAGTGGGATTGGATATAAATATTCACTGTTTACAGAGAAAACCGAGACTATTCCTGTTCAATTAAAAATTTTAACCTTTTTTTTTTTTTTTTTTTTTTGTATAATGCATTTGTCTGAAGAAAGGGAGAGGTACAGTATCAGGTACAGTGACTTTAGAGCCATATTATGTCATCACTTTTTGCTTGATGAAGTCAGATTGCATTAGGAATGTAGGAACAACTAAAATGTAGGTAGGAGTAAAAGTCTACGTTAAGTCCCCTGCTATCAAGAGAAGCTATATCACTCAGTCCTTTCAAGGGTTTACCCATTTCCAGCACAAAATGAGTTAAGTTTCTTGCCCCTGCTGTTTTATGGGAATGATGTTTTAGAATTTGACTCATCTCATAGTTGGAAACCTGCTTTTAATTTGAGGCCTAATATATTCATGGTTAATTTATACATGTTTGTTCTTGGGCCAAAGTTGTCCTTTACCATAAATAGCTCTTTTCTTTCCCTACTACTTTTTGATCCTCCTGCCCAACCTACTGGCAATATGTACACTAATAAACAAAACAGACGAAGCACGGGCTCAAGTACGGGCATGCAATGGTCTGCGGTGTTTAATTTTTAGCACTCTGGTTGGCACACTTCTGGTCCAGCCATCCAGTGTTCTCCAAACCTGAGCTCAGTCAGAAGAAGAGTGCAAGCCAGGAACTGCTTCCAACAGGCAGTTCCCCCTGTTCTGGGGGAGGAAGAGAGCCTGGCTGCATGGATGCAAGCCATCCACTGCCACTTACCCTAGGGCCAGAGAATGGGTCCAGGCCCAAAGCTGTGGTTTCCATTACTTCTTTTGACACACTAAAAATAGTATTTGCAAATTATATTTAAAAAAAAAAAAAAAGTTTGGTAAAACAGGTGTTCAGGAAATGCCCAACCACAGCACCTGTGCAGTAAAAGTCAACCTTAATTCTGGAATTTCCTCTCTTTTGAGGTTTGGAATTGCAAATCAAAGCATTCTATTAAGATGAANAAATGACCTCAACTAAGTAAATTAAAAAAAAAAAAAAAAAAAAAAGAAAATACAGAAATTACCTCATGCTGAAGTGTTATCTTCTTGACTTGAAGGTTCTCTACTACTGGAGTCCACCAAGTGAGATTTCACTGTGTCATCAAGAGGTTATTGTACAGTGACAAACTGTCTGCACTAGTTATACCTATGTATTCCTGCAGGGAAACACTCAGCTAAAGCTTTTCAACTGCTGAAGAAGAGAGGATGGGGAGACTAGTCACTAAGTCCAGACCCTCTCCGGGAGACCATGAATTTGCTTTAGATATCCCTTTGAAGATTAGCTAGAGAGAGGGAAAGGTCGGGAGTTAATGATTTTTCCCTATTTTAAAGGATTCTGTATGACTGTGTTTTCAGTACAGCTGTGGAGAGAGGTCCTGTTCAAAAGTGGAGATTCCAGTTAGAATGATGAGAAATATTTGAAACTAGCTTTGTGCAATAGTTTAAATCCTGCAGATTGACTCTTTACTTGACTATGGTTTTAATTGTGTATGAAAATACAGAATTAAACTACTTTGCTTTGATTTTCAGTTTCATTAAGATAGCAGTACTGACCTACTCACAAGCCCTGAGCTCTGACAGGATAGCTAATCAAGAAATGTGAAGATGAGATGTATAATTTTTCCCTACACAGTTTTGGAAATAATCCAAAATGGAGGGCTGGGACACACATAAGTCTGAGTCATTCCTCAGTCTGGTTTCATGCCGGGTTAACCACTAGATTGCTCTTCTGCTGGACATGAAAAAGGTGTCACCTGTATGGTGAAAGGATGATGTATTTTCCTGTTCTTTTTTTCTTAAGATTTTTTAAACAGTAATAATTTTCGTCTCATATGTTCAACCTATTAAGTCATTCACTAATTTTAAAGAGTGGACATAAAAAGGAAATGTAGTTCAGTCTGCTTTCCTTTAAGAAGTAATATGAATTTGAAGTATTGTTTGTAGAAGGACAGATTCATGTGACAACTCCTTCCCCAGAGTTTTCACCTCTGGGGGACTGTGCTTAATGATTTTCATTTTCTTTCTCTCTCTGCATCATACAATATAGTCTAACAGTCATCATTGTTAGCTGCTTGATAAGGATGATTTGCCATATTTTCTCCCTTAGTCCTAAGTTTAGCGAATGGATTATTTCAGAAAGTATTGGGTGAAAGTATTAGAGAGAGAGAGAGAGAGAAAGAAAGAAAAATTAATGTAGATATTTTTGTTCTCCATTTAATTCTGGTCTTATTTAAATTTTCTTAACTTACTCCTCAATTGTACTGTGACCAATTGCATAAGCTTAGTATCTTGTAAAATGCATTGTTTTTTTCTAAACAAACTGTCTTTAAATATCGTTTAGTTCCTTTGTGTTCTTCAATTATTGCAGAATTTACAAAAGAGCACTTAATATATTTTTGGTACTTCATTATTTGTCTTATATCAAACAGATCTCTGCTTTTCTCTAAGCTAATAATTTAACCTTTTTAATGTCTGTTTATAGAAAAATCGTAGGATGACTTTGATAAATTCCATTCTTTATCCTTTATCATAGCTTACTCTGTTAAAACAAGGCTTAAAGAAATCATATTTATTCTGATAGGCAGGAGCTGAGCTCATGTAGAGATGAAGACCGAACACTTCAGGCCTGTACTGGAAATGATTTGGTTAAATTTGACAGGAGCCAGCTGCTAAAAATTGCCGTCAACAAATTCCACTGGCCCTAATGGCATTCTTTCCCCAGGAGCTTTGGCACTCTGTGCTTGAATGGCCCTTCCTCCTCCTCTGCTAGACTGAGACCTAGACGTCTCTCCTTCACTCTACCTCTGCTTCTGTGTATAGGGGAAGGAGGAGCATATCCTTGCCAACTTCTTGCCTTCTGGCCCTGGCCCTGAAATTGGTTGCTGTTCCCTCGGCAGCATATGATCCTGGAGCCCTACAGCTGTACACTGCAGCTAGCGACAAATAGAGAGCTTCAAGCTGCCTACTTCATCTACTGCAGCACATTTACTTTCTTAACACATTCATCTTCCTTTCAAAATAAAGTATTAAGTCCAATTCTAGAAGGCAGAAATCACAAATGTGGAAAACAGTGGTTTTCTTTAGTGTTTGAAATACCACCTTTTCAGTGAAAAGAAGCTTTGTAAATAAAATAAAGCAAGATTAGCTGTGTTTTTATATTTCAGGGATACTGGTAGCTGTGGAAAGGCAGGTATGATAGACGCTCTACCATACACACGAGGCCCTCATAAGGTATCTTATAATATAATNTGATAGACGCTCTACCATACACACGAGGCGCTCATAAGGTATCTTATAATATAATACAATATTATTAGATGTGAGATATATATATATATATATAATGCATGAAGGGTTCTCTTAACCCTTGCTTAAGAAAAGGTTATTCAATTTTGATCGTGAGTAAAGAAGGCTTATTTAGGAGAATGAAGAATTTTTTTGTGGAAAGAGATAAAAAGATATTTGATCACTTGTTTTGATAGGCGAAAGGCTAAGATAGACATTTCTGTGGAGGCCAAAGAAATATGCAGGTAAAGCAGAAACAAGAGGCTAGTAGTGTTCATGCACGGATAGGTAGACATAAACTGGCCAATAATCAGCTTAAGCTGGAAAAAAGCAAACTGCACAGGACTGGTATTCTGAAACTGCCCTCCAAAAGAAGCAGTGGGAAGAAATCATTCCTAAATGGAGTTTAATCAACATATGACAAGGATGTTATGTTGTGCTTGTAGGAGAGAATAACAGGTGACAGGAGTGCGAGGCCAAGGCCATCTCTTGCAATCCTGTCAGCAGGGAGATAATAGAAGGAATCCCATTATCCCAATTTGCTGATGAATGTAAGTGCATAAGATTCTTTAATCTCTCTTTTTCCCAACAAATGAATATCCAAGTATTTCCCTATAGACAGATATATGATGTCTGTCTGCAATGATGAGAAACATTTCTGTCTCGAGTATTGTCATGGATGTCTTTTATAATCTCCTGTTTGTTCTTTCAGTAATAGAACTTGCTGGCATGATTTTTATAGCAGAGGTGATGGGTGATAAAATAGAGATAAAAGCAAAGAGAGCTTTCCCTAACCTATGCAAGGTAGTGGCACATCTCTTCATTGCTGTAAGGATCAGTAGGTGTGTTAAGGACTTCATAAATCATATGTTACCATGTCAAGATTCAGGGAAAAGACCTAATTACATGGTAAAGGTAAGCTACAAATGGAATAAATTATGCTGGAGAGAATTGGGAATGTCTTAAAATTGTCTTTTACAGGAGAATAATGCTGACATCAAGTGATCTTTCAAAACGCATGTGAATGTGTCCATCCATTTATAATAACAGAAACTGATCCTTTGCTAGTGCTGTGGCATAGATTAGATCTTCAGCGGTCTAAAACCCGTTCTCTCCATGCTTTCCTTTTGTCTGGGGGAGAAATGGCATGTTTGAGGCTTTAGATGTTTCAGACTCATATTCAGATATCCTTGTGCAGGTCTGCCTGTTTCAGTGCCCTGAGTGGAAGGAAGGGGACTAGGAACAGAAGAGCTAAGAATGGTGTTAGAAGCTGATTCTTGCCCTGATTCAGGGCACAATGTGGGACAGATTTAGTAATGGGTGTCATCTCTGTTAATTTTACATAACCTGCACTAACTGTAGGTCAAGGGGATGAAAAAAGTCTGCAGTCTTAACAAGTCTGCAGTTTTAACAAGTCTGCTTTCACAATTGCCAGTTTTCCCAAGGTAAGTGGAGTAGTGAAAAAGGTTGCAAAACTAATGGGTTAAACCAAAATATATTCTCCCTATTGAAAAATTCCTTTAGCAAACTGAAGATCTTATTTCAAGCAGTTTAAGCTCCATACTGAATTTTATTTTATGGTAAAGTAATGGAAAATCCTTTGTATCCTTGATGTTTTCTCATTTGCTTTTTAAGAGAAATCAGAAGGTACAATATTATATATTCTATGCTTTGTATGTGTCTGTGTATTTATTTATAAGCACTATTTCAGTGGATGCCACAATAATAAATTTATTTTTTAACCAACTATTCCAGCAATTTCATTTTACTTGGTGGAAATAATCTTGATTTATATATGTAGTCACATGATCAGAATTTGACCTTCTGTTTGGCTTTTTGTTATGCAGTATGTACAATAACAATATAATGAACTTGTGCTATTTCAATAGCTACTCTGACATTAACAAATGGTCTTGGAACACAGCAAAGATTCTTCTGCAAGATAAGATACCATAAATTTAGTTACTGGAGCACTGCAAATGACGATGCTGAGGTTTGATTTTTAAACAGAATAGCTGCGTTAATCCCATCTCCATTGAATGCACAAAGGAAGAATTCATGGTAATTAGGAAGAGACAAATGGCAGCATTCACTTGTGGAATTCTGGGCCCACATATCCGTCTAGTAACCGCTTTAGGTCTTTAGGTTTCTTACTTGGCAGAAAAGGAATTATATACAAGGGGAACTTGCATACTGGAAGGAGGCTCCGCTCTGTCTCCAGAAGTAAAGAACATCTATGGGATGATGAGTGGAAACAGGTTTATAGTAATTATACAGGGAGCTGGAAACAGCCTGGTTGCCTAATATGTTCCATTTTCATTTTACATTTTTCTCGTATTTGTATTAAATGTTCTAATACCTCCTCAAAGGCTGTTGCAAATAAACAATTTAGTCTAGAAAAATGTTTTCCTTTGTCTTATGAAAGTTGCTTTGAGTTTGTCTAAAACAGAAATTGCAAAAAATGCAGTTTATTTTTCTGTACTTGAATTCCCCAGAAAAGCTTTAGCAGTCTGCTGAAATACTAGCTGAGCATAAACAACCTGAGAGCGAATCTGTCTGCTCTGTAGAGGTACATGCAGAACTGTGAATGCCTTAAAGCCTTCAGAGCCATGATAGTGGAAGTGGAAAGTGGAGGAGAAAGATGGGCATATTGTCTCTGCTCAGCAGACTCAGCAAAGCACAAGCTTTCAATGATGGGAAAGAAAAGAAAGCAGGATGGACTTGGCTTTCTGGAATGGTGGTGGTGGCTCATTTTCTGCTGAGGAATGGAAGCCAGCCTTAGCTGCTAGCTATTTAAACGCGACTGGCAGCTTGAGCTCAGTTCTGTGTGTATGCTGAAGAAATGAATTTAGGAGGTTTTCCCTGGACATGTCATTTAATTTAAAAAGTGGGAAACTCTCCCCCTCATTTTAAAAAAATATAGGGAATTCTCTACAGAAAATCTTTTCATTAGACCATTAGACCATACTGTATGAATGTTCCAGAATTTAATAAATGGTTCGTATACTGTCTGTTGAAATCACATTTATGTGTCTGAGGAATTAATTGTATAGAATGTCTAATTATATGTCCATCTACTTTTCCCCTTTCATTTAATGTGTGGGATAGATGCATAAAGAGAAAAAATGTCCTGAATAACCAGTGCACAACTAACCATTAATTTGGCATTTCCTCAAATTCTCAATCCTTGCTTCTGCCTCCTAAAAATATTTTAATAAAAGCCCGATTGCATTGGTTTTAGTATTTCATAAACTGGAAAATGCATGCCAGAACAGCTGTAATCTCTGCATGTGTTTTAAAAAGATAACTCAAGCTTTGTAATACTGGAGGTTCCTTATATAGTGAACTTCATATTAGTGTTTCTTAAGGGAGCAGAGATAATAAAGATGCTTCACTCAGAACATAGTTGCCCTTCCTGTGTGTAGATTTATAATATTTAATCCAGTCACTAAGTATGTATCACTCACTACAAATAAAAAGTAAAAGCATATTAATTATCACATTGATTTATTATTGTTTTTGAACAGAATAAAAACACAGGAGAAGAGGAAAAGAATCACCTTAAAAGGGGAATCCCCAGGAAGCAAAGTTAAAACCCCATCATTTTATGTCTTGAAACAAGCAGCATTTTTACCACACTGGGTGTTGTGGAGTAGAATGTGATAACGTAAATGCACCAAAAGGGAGCAACTGCCTTGCTTGTTAAATACAGTTTGAAACACCTCCTGAGCATGGTAAGAGTTCTATGTGTTCTTTGCAAAAGACCACAAAACCAACACATTTTAAGTCTTGATTGTGTGTTGATATTTGAGTATTTGTTTTTTAATCCCATATTTTGATCCTGGTGTAGAAACCACTTGAATTTAAAAAAAATGCAACAATGAAAAATGCCATTTTTAAAAATTCTGTTGAGAGCTTATATTGAAGTGGTCTAAATCCCAGTACCCAGCCTTTGCATCTCGTGCTTCAGAGTACTTACCCACTAGGAAAGACTAGTTATATGTGGGGTATAGACCATCTTAATTTGGGGCCCTGCTTGCTGTTAAATGTGGAATTAGAAACCTCTTAGACAACCAGATTTCCAGTATGGGTTCTTGTCGCTATGCTTTTCAAATTTAATTCATTACGAGAGATCCTTATGTAACTACGCTTCAGTTAAGAGTGCTCATGTAAGTGTTTATTTTGTTGGATCCTTGAATTATATTTACAATACAGTTCTGGTATAGAAGTAAGTTAAAAGCTTTTCATGACTTAGCTGTTATTTGCATGCACTGAAATGGGAAAGTAAAGGTGAAGGAAGACATGTTACTTGTGACTTAAACCTATAATACCTGGCCTGCTGAGAAGAATCATGTCTTTTCAGAAATTCACTCTGAAAAATAACCACCCGAACATACCAGTTGTCCATATTTAGAAAACAAAGTGCTCTCACATGAATATGCTCTTTAAACTCTGCAGTGATTACAGCACAGGAGTGAAGAAGAAAAGATGGATTCAGAAATTCTCCTAGATCTGCAAATATCTTTTTGTGAAGCACTGGGAAAATGATTAAGAACCTGATTTTAATAACAAAATTTTATAACAAGGAGCTACTCATTGTGTTCATACTAGGTCTTCCAAGATGCTTTATTTATGAGGAATTTTAAGTTTAAATAGCACCTACTGAAATCACTAAAAAGTTATTCAGTTAAGGGCTAACAGGAAACCTAAGTGTTTGATGCTGTTCCCATTGAAAATTTACTTCCTTGACTTCCATGGAAGCAGGATGAGGCTGATAATACAGGTTTTGTTTCCTCAAGTGGTCAGGTATATAATTGATTTGATTGTCCTTCAGATCAGGTCTTAATCAGCCTTCTGATCTGCACTAGCTGCAGATCTGCAAGATCTCTGAAATACCAGTCTGCTTATTTCATCATCATGGCAAGAATCAGCAAAAAGACACTTCAGAGGTGAATTATATTTTTTTCTGAAAAAACTCACAAACCTTCTCTCTGATATCCTGCAAGAGACACTTTGTACATGCCTTTGATGAAAGTAATTAGTGTCATATTCTAAAGTCATCTTTTGGAGTTCTCAAGAACTCCAACCTGCTGGCTGACTTCTGTCCAAGGGACACCAATAGGACTTCTAAAGTCCTTTGAAAGAGCTGTCGTGTCAGAGGCATGAATGACTTTTTTCTAATGACTGTTAAGCTAGGACACTTCTTAGAATTAATGGAATGGCATCCTGAAGCTATGGTGCTGTTTTTGTCTCAGTAGAGAACTCCTACCCAGGTGCACGCACAGTCTGGCTTTCTATTGCAAACCTAAAGAGACAGTATACTTTGCCATCACAAGAACTGGACTTTAACTGCCTGTTTTCATTGTCTTGATTTACGGTACTTATGAGTTCATTCCCTCTGGCAGATTCACACAGGGAAATCTGCATCTCTCTTTCAGAATATATTTCTTTAAAAACATTGTAATCTTTTTCCCCTGGAATTTTACAAAACAGCAGCCAGAACCTCAGCCGGTGTAAATTGGCTTCCTGTATTGACTATGATAGAGCTCTGCTAATTTACATTAGCTGATTATCTGGCCTATGTTTTTTAACTTGCAAAAAATGCAACGGGCTTTTTCAGGGACTGAAAAAGCTGTGCTTGACCTTTAAAATTACTTACACACAAGGGAGACAAGAAATGCCTGTTTGTTCTTGATCCCTTACTGCTTTAAAATTTAAACAAGTGCTTTAAAAATAGTTTAGACCAATGTTAAGCACTTTGACAGGATTAATAGCATTCTCTCTCCTTTTTTTTTTTTTTTTTTCCTGAGACCTTCTCCAATTTCATTTTAGCCAAGGTTAGAGCTGTAAGTGCTATGCTATCTTTGCACTGGGAAATAGAGGAAGTCAAATACTGAGTAAGAAATATCAGTGTTTGTCTTATTACTGGCTAAACAAGGCTGTGAGTGAAAAACATTAGGACAGTTGACCTACAAAAAGATGCACAGATAAGTTGTAAGTTTATCTAATCATTTTACGCAACCTGAGCAACACAGCTGCTCTACAACCATGCTGGCTTTCCCTCCACTCATTTTCTTTCCGTCAAGTCATCCAACTACAATTAGTTTTTCACACAGCTGGCCTTTAGCACCCGGCTATCTTCCTTGACAATGGCAGTGATATGTGAAAGATAATCTTTATTGCCCATTAACACAAATTGAGTTGCATGACTTGGAGATTTGGGGCTTTCACTTCATTACCTTGTACATTGTTTCGATTGCCCTGCCAGTTTCCAAGTCAGCCCTGCTTTGGCAGGATCAGTTGTACCACACATTAATTCTGCCTGTGCCGTGTTTCCACAGCACAGGCAGCTCTCTGCAGGGTTACTTCTGCAGTCCAAGAAGCATAGAATTAGTTTGCACAGTAGGTTAAGGAGAACAGGAAACACCCTTCCAGTTGCTTTAGCCATAGATGCCTAGAGTTAGTAGGAGCGAAATATCATGGCTCACTCCAGTGGAATAATTCTCCAGACATTGTCCTCCTTAAACAGGACTGAGTGACTTTTCTTGTTCCAGTAACAGGAAGCCATAGCCCTGCTGCTTGCAGGGATGATCCTGCACTTGTCTGATCACTCACTTCTACCCTATCCACTCTTGCTGGAGAGGAGGCCATACAAATAGTGGGGAGCTCCAGCAATGGAAGGAGGAACATGAGGCATGGAAAGCCAGGTGGTTCCTGGCCATAAACCCTCTCCCCTTCATCTCTCCTGCAGATGGCTCCATTGCAAGCACATCAGGATTTTCAGCAGAGCTTTGCCTCCACCCTCCAGAAGGGCAGTGTCTGCGGAGCATGTCCATTACTCCATGAAGGCAGATTTTGCTTCTCTGAAGACTAAGATAGAATTCAGTTTTGCTTGCACAACTGAGGTTCTGAGCTATGATTTTACCAACAGAAATTTTACATTATGCTCAGACAGATAAGAAGACCACTGCCATTCTCGTATTGGATGTAGGCCTTGTGTGAAGGAATGTGTTGATTCAGTGCAGTAGTGTAGTTTTCAAACTAACCCTCAGTCATCCCCACTGAAGTCACATTGGCTTGGTTTGTAGAGCAGGTTTTGTACATGTGTATTAGTTTCTGTCTGGGTGAAACTAAACCAGAAGCTTTTCTCCAGGAACTTACAGATGTACCCACCCCTCAGTGGGGGGTCCAAACCACTGACTGGTCCTTTGCACAGCAGAGTCCTGTTCTTGATGGGAATGTTCAGTTCAAAGCATCAGACCAGATCTAGTCTGAAAGATGACCCCTGAAACATACATAATGCGGATGTAGGGGCAGCAGCAGCTTTAGTCTTCCAATATGCTTTAATTTGCTGAGTGTTAATGTAGATGTAGCCTTACCTGCCTGAAAAGATATTTATAGGCTGTTAAGACTTTCTGTGGAACTAGCCCGGAGCTAGAAGGCAGAAAGGCTAAATAGCCTGTGGTAGATAATGTCTATGGGAACACCTAGAGGCTTATATTTTATACAGTTATTTGGTGGGAATGCATGCTTCGTGCCATCGTTTCCTGGGAAGCATAAAGCACTCCACAAAACATGCATTTTTGGGCACTCTTCCTTCACTGCATGATTAGAGTTCTAACTTTGATCCATTCTTGAATTTGCTAGTGGGCATGAAAAGCTCAGAGGCAGAGACATTATGTATTTTTTGAATCTCGTTTATTGGTTGAGCTCAGAGTGATGGAAGTGAAGAAATCCATGTCACAGAATATAGAAGACAAGAAGTTCTAAGACAATATTTTTACTGTCTGGATAATTAGGCTCTGCTACTTGTTTCCTGAATAGCTCTGGTGATTCCCTCCTGAGTAGTTACAGGAATAATGCTATCTTTCTAGCCTTACATAGAAAGAGATTATATTTAATGTTATACAAATGCATTAAACATAGGCAGAACAAACAAATGGAATTTCTCACTTATGCTATCTCTGTTATAATGTAACTATTTTATAAACTTCTGATTGTATAGCCCATACAAGACCAGGGAAAAAAAAAAAAGAAGAAGAAACATGGATGAGGGAAGAATAAATATAGTCTGAACTTTTTAACTTTCATTTCTTGTTTTTCTTCTTATTTGTTTTGATTTTCCTTTGTAACTAGTGAATGAGTTCCAGATGCTTTCACAGTCTTCCCACTTACTTCTTATACTATGCCATGTATTTAATTAGGCAACATTTGTTGTATTTGAAAATTTTTCTCCTGTTGGATCTCTTTTATATAATTCTTATGATTAAATATGTTACTTATTAAATATTACATATTGTACGTTGTATTTTATATCTTATACATTGTTATATGTATTTATATATATATTTATGATTTTCATTACTGCAGTCTACACATAGTGATAAAAGGACCATGTAATGTAGTGTATCACACATGGCATAAAATTTCAACTAGTGACATGATTATAACCCAGCAAATTTTGTTTCCTCCTAATGGATCTTTTGCATAAGAACTGTGTAGATAATTGAAAATCAGAGAATCATCTATTTCAATAAAAAAATTCACCATGTTCCTAGAATAGTCATTTGGGGTAAGGGGATACTGTATTTGCATATGCTTCACAGTGTTTGATTTGGCAGCTTGTGTTTTTTATAAAATGAGCATAAGAATATGAATGCTGTTTATGAACACCTAACTCACTGAAAGCAAGAAAGTTGTATTCCACTGGATTATAGCTTTCTCTGTTTTGACCCTTAGCTGGGTTGATTTATCCAAAGCAATGTAATTTTTCAGTTTATGAAGAAGATGATGAATTCACTGCTAACATTCTTCATCACTTGATTAGTCACTGCAAGAATAAACCTTGTACAAATTTTTTACTGATAAGGCTTCATTTTAGGTCACAGTGAATGTTTTCCTTTCCTTTTTTGTTCCACAGAAGCTGCCAACAAGCATACATTAGTAAGAGTGATTTCAGTATCTCCCAGAACAGGATAAGCAGTCATTATGGTCACATTAACCATGTAAGTGAAACTGCTAGAGCTCTACATTTGGCACTTTTATTCTCAATAGAGTGCTAGCTGAGAGCTAAGACAACTCTTTTCTTGTTTTTAAATTATTGCTAGACTAACAGAAAGATTGCAGAGAAATTGCGTTATAGAAAAAGAACTATATAGCTTCTAAATTATAAGTAGTATAGCTTAATACTTTAATGTTCTTTTATATAGAATTGATTTTCATAGGAACTCAGATTTGATAGATTTTTTAAAGGCTTCTTGTTTTTGAAAGAACATTTAAGCAAGATAATTACTCCTAATTAGAACAGAGAAAAGGGAGAACTACAAACTTGGAAAATAAATGTTGACCTATGTTTTTGACAAGGTGCTGATTCCTGCATTTTTAAATGTCATTAAAGACCTTAGAAAGGGTGAGGAATAAGAGTGCTGTGTCTGCCTGATGCTGACAAGATCACAAACCTCTTCTTTCTCTAAACAAGTGTATCACAGTTGTTTACAGTACTGTATGTTCTACATTTATGTAAAAGGCATAATATGTGGAAGGCAGAATAATGACTTTACAGAATATGTTAATATTCTGCACTGTGAAACATTGTAATAGCTAGTTTTATATGTATTGAGGTATTTAAAATTTCAGCAAATACTAAACTTAAATAAAACAAATATGAACAAAAGACTTCTATATGCCTTTGAAGTAAGTCATGTATCACTGAATCATATTCATTGATCTGAGCATCTATCATAAAAAAAGTCCCACAATTAACAGTACTGCAGGTACAAACAATATAAAGACCATTGTATTTTAATTGGATCATTGTATCAGGTCTGCTTCCTCAACCCAGCATCGGGCTGGAGTAACTCTGGATGCAATGCTGCTACACAACTGTTTTGTGGCCTTCCAGTAGAAGCCATACATGTGTCCAGAAATGTCTGCTTTATGCTGTGATGTGCCATATGTTACCATATGTTCTTCACGACATGAGTGCTAAGCACATCACGACCCTTACCACAGATTACCCAAATTACAGTGTTGTTGTTCCTGAGGGTGGTATGCAGGCAGTGTGACCATCAGGAAGGCTCTGGTCTTCAATCAGGAAAGGCCCCAAAGACAAATCAGTCACTGCAATAGTTTCTGTGACAAAAATGTCTTTTTGGACACTCACCAGCCCAGGCTACCTCATGCAGGTGACTGTTCAAGAGCAACTGAGCCAGATACATATCAGTCACTGTGCCTTATTGGCAGCAAGTCTGACGGGATTCTCTTTCTGCACAAAATGACGGAAATCCTGAACTGGCATAAAATTGCATATCCTTAATATGGCCCAGGCCTGCAGTTTCTACATGGCCCTGAGTAGTTGCCCATCCACGGTCTTACTCTGCACAGACAGTTTTCTGGAGGATTGTGAGTTATGGCATTCTAACTCAGACAGTCCTCTGTTGGCCTTCCTTTAATTTCTTGCTGCTTTGTCTTTCAGCACTCCTGATAACTCCTTTCTGTTCTCATTCAGCTCTCCTCACCTGCTACTTCTTAATGTCTTATCAATAGCTTTTGATTTACTCTGTGTACTTCTGCTGTTCCTTTATATCGAGTTTTTCTGATGTGTCTTTTGTCATGTTATGTTTTTTTTTGTATGATTCTTTTCTGCTTCAGTTGTATGTAATGTGGCAAAATCCATTCTTCTCTCTATTTTGTTTCTCAGACTAATTGTGTGTTCAGTAAGGTTCCTTTCAGTAAGTACTTTGTTACTTTACTTTCCTTCTTCTTGCACCTTCCCAAGAGATCATCAAATCCACACATTCCTGAGTTAAATTTTATAGTGTGAGCTTTGTTGTTGTTATTTGGTTGCTTTCACTCTTTTCTTGCTCTTTTTAGAGTGGTACTCCATCATTTTCTGATCAGTTGCATAAAAATAATTCTCTGTGTGCATATTGTCAGTCGCTTCCTCTGTCTGTTAGTCTCTAATGCAGTAGCCCCTTGATAATTACCTCTAATGCTAATATAAAAAAGTTAGCCTTAGTGTATTACAATATCTTACTCAGAATTAAAAACTTCTTACAAATCAAAGTAGCAATACTAAAATAGACAATATGCCTATTCTTTTTTCTAGTTTACTTTCATTTATGGACATTCTTCCATTCAGCTTCTCAGTTCTTCCTGTATATCAGAGAATATATTTTATACATCTAACATTTTGTACGTCTATACATCATATAGCAAAGGGTCTTAATTTAGAGTAGGATGCCTTCTCCCATTTTTCCATGCTTGTTCTTTCTGAATATGTCACATTTTTGTTAGCAATATGTCAGTCCTTTGATTGGCTGTTAAATTGACAATTAAACTGCAACCTTCATTGTTTACTAAAATGATACACATTGAGTTTATGAATTAATTTCTTTTTGATGTTGAGTTTCTTGTAAAGTCTTCAGACATGATACTTGAATCTATATTATTTGTGAGGACTTCAATGTTTTTTGTTTTTGAAAGCATAAAGGTAAAACTCAGAAACAGTTTTATTTCTTGAAGCATCTAATATAAGTGACACTTGACTTAACTCAGCTTTCAGAGATGAGTTTCTACATGACCTTGAGTTTGACCTTGAGTTTCTAACAGTGTGTTCTAATGTCAACATGTATATAGGATCAGATTGGGTGTACTGGATCAGACCAAAGCACAGCTAGCCTAGTAGCCTGTCTCCAGCAGTGGCAAAGCTTAGTGAATCACAAAATAATTCAGGTTAGAAGGAACCTCAGAAGATCTCTAGTCCAACCTCCATCTTCTCAGTAGCCTCCTCTCAGGTATTGGAAGACTGCTATTAGGTCCCCTTAAGTCTTCTTTTCTCCAGTCTAACAAATACAGTGGTAGGGGGAACCTGCAGTATCACTTCCTTGGAATACTCTCCCAGCTTCCATCAGTCTTTGGCTTAGTGACTAAATTTCTGTGTCAAGGATGACAATTTTTTTTTTAATAGCCCGTAATCACTTTGTCTTTCATTAACTCTCTAAGAATTTTGTGGCAAGAAGTCTTATAGCTCAGCTACATCACCTTTTGTTTGATTTGACCCAACCAATCACTAGTTTTATTTGATGACTCCTACTTCTTCTACTGAAAGAAAGAGTGGCCTAATGATGCTCTTTTTTTGGTTCTGTATTCCTTTCTTACTACTTTTTAACAGTGTGTTTGCTCTTCTATACTGAGTACTGAGTATAATAGAAATATCTATTATAATCCTTGAACTCATTCCTGTGGGGTACTGGTCAGACTCCATTAGCACTTTTGTCTTCTCTTGTGCAGCATTTACATTGATCTTCACTGAAACTTATCTACCATTTTAACATCCAGTCATGATGTTTCATGCTTTCTTTCCATGCTTCAGAGCTGATGCTAAATTTTTGATCCTTGAATAGTGTAATAATTGCAGGAAACTCTGTTACCTCACTATTTTCTAAAATTTTGAACAACACAATCCCAGCATTGGTACCTGTAGACTTTCTTCCAGAAATCAAATTTACTCCTACCCAGCATTTCCTATCTTTATGATACCTTTAATGTGTAAGAAAATCTTCTCTCTTCTAAATCCCCACAAGAGCTTTTGATGAAGCATCTTCGTGGGTTCCTTTTGGAAATCCAGGTAGACTGAAGGAACTATATGCACCCTATGAATAAGGTTATTGCCTCCTTCAAAGAATGACAGGAGTCTTGCAAGGCAAAACCTTCCTTCCCAATCACTGCCTTGTCCGCTGATTCTATTCTTTACTGTAATTACCACCAATTTGTCCAGGGCAGATGATAGGATTACTAGTCTCTAGTTCATTGGGTCCGTCCTGAAACCCATTTTAAAAACTGGCATCACATTGGTCCCCTTCCAATCCACGGGCACCCAGGCACTTCTTAATCAAAGGCTGCACATCACTCTTCCCTGAACGCTCTTTTTATCCTCTGAATATCTCTTGGTTCTTTGGAATCCCTGACAGACTTCCTGTGCCTGATGTGTTTTAAAAAAATATTTATTGTTGATTTTTGCAAACTTTCCTCAAGTGGTCTTCTGGTTTGCCTTACTGCATTTTTATATTTAACCTCCCAAAGTTTCATCCTCTCTAGTTTCCATATTTGGATACCACTTCAATGTTTTCAAACATGCCTTCTTGTCTTCAATAATCTTTCTTAACACTGTTGCTTAGCCATGCTGGCTTCCTTTTGCTTTTCTCAAATCTTTCATGACAGGAAGTATGCATATCCTTTGTACCTTCAGTATAGTCTCTAAATTGTACTCTTGCTGCTGGCAGATTTAACTCTTTTAGTCACCTTTTTATCATCTTTTAGCTCCCTCTTTTACTATATTTTAACAGGCTTCATTATTCTTAGCTAATTCTTCTTTTGGGGGTTGAGCACTATTTATTTATTTATTTCTGTTGCTGCTACCAATGTTTTCAAGCATATTATGGTCACTTTTATAGCATTGTTCTTTGTCAGTATATCATGATAAAGACAGATGAGTTGAATTAAAATAGAACATATCTCCGGAGAGTAAAAACATTCAAAATTTCTGTCCAGTTTCTAAAGTAGCATTATTCACCCTAAAAGCTTTCCTACAATTCTGCGTTTTGGAAGCAAGATTTCCTCTAAACTCCAGGCTCAAGAGAGGCTAAATGATGCTAAGTAGTGAAATCTTCTGCATCACAGTGTCTAGCTGTTTAAGAGTGTGAGTGAAGCATATAGGCAATTATTTAAAAAATGCTTTAGTATATCTGGTTAGACTCTGTTACAGAAGCATCCTGCCTGTGTCTTGGCACAGTCATATGCTAATAAATGTCAGAAGAGCAGAATAAAACAGGCTGCTTGAACCCTAGGGATTCACCTAACCCAGAGAAATCTTCATATGGCTCTTTGAAATACAATTATATCTATTTTGTCTCATTGAATTCAATCTGACTTATCATTTTAATTAGTAACATATGTCCAAAATACATAAAACAGAGTATACATTTTCAAATGCAGTAATTCTGTCTACCTTTACCCTCTATTTATAATTCTTCTCTTTATCCCTGTAGTGGTTTTACCCAGCTAAACAGCAGAACTCCACCACAACTGCTCGCTCACTCCCCCTCCTCAAAGGAACAGGGGGAGAAAATACGATAGACAAGGGCTCAAGGGTTGAGGTAAGGATAATTTAATTAAAGGGAAAAGAAATAATACAAGCAAAGGCCGAGCAGAAGCAAAGAGAGAAAGAATTCTCTACTTCCCGTCAACGAGCGATGTTCAGCCACGTTCTGGGAAGCAGGGCCTCAATACACGTAGCGGTTGTTCAGGAGGACGGACGTCTTCATAACGAGAGCCCCCCCCTCTCCTTCCCCTTTCCCAGCTTTTATTGCTGAGTGTGGCACCACATGGCATGGAATATCCCTTTGGTGGGTTCAGGTCAGCTGCCCTGGTGATGTCCCCTCCCAACTGCTGCTCACCCCCAGCCCACGTTTGGGGGGTTTGGAGAGTCTGGGTGCTGTGCCAGCGCTGCTCAGCAATAGACACAACACTGTTGTGGTATCAGTGCTGTTCTAGCTACAAGTGCAGAGCATAGAGCTGTATGGGCTGCTGTGGGGAAGTTAACTCCATCCTGGCCAGACCCAGTACAATCCCATAACTGACTTGGTGACATAACCTGCTGAATTTACTCTAGGAAGCACTGTGATATCCACCAAATTAGCAATTTTTACCACTGTCTCTAGTTAACCAGAGTATAGTTGTGTTAGTGGTGTTGGCCACCTCTGAATATTTTTATTAACATGGGATGTGATTCACTGGTGACTGAACATAGGGTACAGAGTACATCAGCTTGTTACACTTGATGTTTCTTACAGAATTAATAATCTGTTATTTTTCTTTAAAAAGTAAACTGTAGAGCTCCACCTTTCTCACAAAGATGTTCCAAATGCGTAACACACACACACACACACACACACACACACACACACACACACACACACACACACAAAATCTACCTAGGTATATTAATAGTCTCCTAGCCCTATTGCTCTAAAAAGTTTTATCTTCAGCTAATCGTAAGATGACTGCACATTTTTAACATGTCTTCTTCAGCCCAGCTGGAGCATTTACTTAGATAGCAATATATAGCCCCAGAAAGGGACAAGAATAGAATGTTTAGTCTAACTTAAGCTGTTTTAGACATTTCATACAGAGTACTTCAAGAAGGAGCACAAAGCCGCAGCATCACTTTTAAGCTAATCTGTACTGGCATTGCCAGAATACTACCATTTGTCCACTCCAGCTCCATAGTCCACACCCCTCATGTCAGCACTTGCAGGGATCTGAATCTGCAAAAAGAGTCAGTTCAAATGTTCAAATAGCTACTCTGAAAAAAGAATATTTCACTTTAAAAAATAAAAAAATGAATTAATTTTCTGCTGAACTGGCTCTCAGATCACCACGTGGTTAGAAAAGAATGGGAACTGGTGGTAAGGGCAGAGGAAGAAACACCAAAAGGAGACGTTTCTGTAGTTGGATCAGACATATGTAGACTGTCTTCACCACCAGCTAGATCTTTGTGAAAATGGACATTAGTAAAACCTTTGAGATTGCTTACTACCATTTTATGAGGTGCCATTTTTAATGGCAATTGCTCCAAAGGAAGAGATCCTGCAACAACAAATAGTAGCTGGGATGAATAGGAAAAATATTTGCTCCAGTGTCTGTGGTAGAAAATTGTATTTTGAAAGGTGAATAAAGAAAGAGCTTTCCTTGCAAAAAGAGGAGAGGAGTAAGCAAGATTTTTCAAAAGTACCTTGCCTTCAGTTATAGTTTCAGTTATCATACCTGTTCAATAAAATTAGAAATTTCCCCAATTCCCACACTCCAGCAGCCTTGCTAGATCTTATTAGTTCACTGAGGCACCACAGTTATTTTCCCTGTAACTGTACTTGGCAGAAGACATTTTTAGATGAATCTGGGTGAAGGGATTGGCACTACAGTGGTTTATACTGCATGTTATATTTTTAGGAAAGAAAAAATAAAAACATTTTCTTTCAATGAAATGGCAAGCTATGAGAAAACCACGAGAAGTTGTGCAATTCTGATTATTATGAAATCTTCACATTTTTGCCTAGGATTTGAAGTATCTAGCTGCCAAGTCTGAAATCCAAATCTTTTTGTGTCACAGTAGGCTAACTCTCTACTTACCACAGAGACTATCCCACCACTTACTACAGAAAATGGAGCCAAAACAACATTGTATGATCTACAAAGACTATTAGCTACAATGGGAAATTAAACTAGTAAATACCAAATCTCTGTTATTTCCCTTTACATATGATCTTTGTAATTGCATAACACAATTCTCTGAGTTTTGCTTCAACTTACTGCCTATAGAATCTGTTCCTTCTCTTTTTAGAAAAAAAGAAGGTTAACTTTTTTAATGTCCCCAGTTTTAGTGTCTGGACCGCATTGGATCAGAGCCTACCACAGCTGCAGCTACTTACAACAGAGTGGTGTTTGAGGGAAGAGTTTACCAAAACTTCCTCATTCCCACTATTCCCTCATGAGGATCACTATTACTTAAGGAGTAATAGTACACGTTTCCCCTGGTCTTAGTGGAGTTGTCTTTCTTGATGAATGGGGCTTCAGGCAAAGAGCACTTGAGTGACTGCAGAAAAGAACATAAGCTGATTATACTCAAAATTGGCTGTTCAGTGTCCATAGCTGAAATATGGAACCATTACATAATGAGCCTATGTACAAGCTCATCAGCCGCTGGTTTGTGGAGTGTGCATCTGAATGACTACTGTTTGAGTTTGGCTGCTCTCACTCCCAAACATTATGGATAGATCTTTGGCTCTGCTAGTGTCTTCCTTCCCTCTCTTCTTTCTGTATAATAAACCAGCTTGCTTTAACCTCTTCTCTTAAGATTTAAAATTCACGCAAGAGACCAGTTTGTTGGCAAGATGTCTATGAGAAACATTTAAAACATTTTAATTTGATTAGCTTGATTGCTTTCCCCAAATAAATTGTAATGTTCTGCAACTTTAGTTTGCAGTGTGGTGCCAGAAATGAAAGATTTTTAGCCTTCAGCTAGCAGTGCCTTTCTGGTATTTCTTTAATGACTGCAATGCAAGGAGTCTGGAGGTGTTAAACGAAAGAAGGTAATGGGGATATGTGTTGAAAAGCTTTTCAAAATACACAAAGGAATTCTGAATTCTAACAACCATTAAGTTTTCTTAAATATCAATCAATTACAAGAGGACTATGGAGAAATGCAGCTTGTTTTTTTCTTCTTCTTTTTTTTTGTCATTTACTCACTAGTGGTCACATTTCTCACTTAATACCAACCTGCAGAATGTGTAGCTTCACAAGAAATTTCTTCTTCTCATTGCTCAGACAAGAAAGAAATGGTTAGGCATGCTGCTGTTCCCTGGCTTGGCCAAGTATCCTGTGGGAGGGAGCAAGCTGTCCCTCAGCAACCCCACCAGTCAGCACGTGGTAGAGGTGGCTGTTGTCCTCAGTGGTCTCTTCAGAAGTCCTTGACACTGGGAACTGTACAAGTGGTTTCAGAGCTTTGATTGGGCAAGTCTCTGCTCGAGACGAGGACAAGTGAAGACCTTCCTAGGCAAGGACATGGGGAGTAGGATGCATGTAGCAGGCAGGAGGAATCTGGGAGGCAGTATGGTGATTTTGAGGAAAGACTCTGAAAGGAAGGGGATCTGTGGTGCTAATGCATAGGGCTTGGGGCAGATGTGGGAGGTAGGAACCTGGTATATTAGAGGAGTGACTCCTCACATTGTGGGGAGTGCAAATGAGGTGAAACAGGAGAGCCTGGTTTTTGTGAGAAACAGTTTTACAGCCAGCTAATTGTGTGATCAATCTGGCTAGTGAGCTGCAGTCGTTTTTTAGCTTGATGATGTCATAGACAGACATCCCTCTATATCTTTGACAGTACGACACCATAACACAAATAGAGAGCATTGAAAATGTAATTAGTGAGGAATTGTACTGTGAACATAATGAGATATGCCATTAAAAAGTGATTGTTGCAGGGTTTTTTTTTTTTTTTTCATTAAGCTTAAAATCTTGTCCTTTGAATTTCGGTTCTGAATTTCCTAATGTTATTGTAGAATTACATTGACATTGGCTAGGCTCATTTACGTAGTCATGTTTAAGATATTGGTAATCATTCATTTCATTATTTTTTGTTACTCAGGGAAATACAGAGGCCTGGAGGCTGCTGTTGGAGTGATTTACAATTAAAATTTTTCTGTAAAAATGGTACACTTGCTCCATGCATCAGAACTCTGCATATTGGGAACATGTTTGTTTTACTGTCAAGCCCAATTTTTTACATATTTTTATAAACATTGCTGTGCAAAGTAAGCATCCAGCTAGTAAATTCAGTGATGGAAATTTAAGGATAAAATCTTCAAATGTAATAATATTTTCTTGTTTCCTCTGCTCGTTGTGTGTAGTTTTCCTATGACTGTAAGCAGTTCTTCACAGGGGCTATGGATTGGATTACACCCCAGGCTGCGGTGCTGTATGAAGACAACCAAGACAGCTCTAAAGAAAACCAGAAGCAATCCTGGCATGGCAGTCAGGACAGTTAACTTTCTGACACACTAATTACAGTGGTTTGCACTTGTGACTGTGGTTAGCTATGTTCTGATTCTTATTTACCTTGTTTTTACCTTCTGATCTTGTATCACCTCAATACACTGCCATCTGCATTTTTCTGTGTTTATCCTGGACACTTAGAGAGCTTGTTGAGATCTACTTGGGTCCTAAGGGGATACACACATACATACACACACACACACATATTTAATAATATTTAATATTTGCCTTGTTCATTGTGACAAAAAAGTTTAATTCCTGTTCCACTGAGAAATTCTGGTGTCATTTAAACCTGTATACCCCACTCAAAACAATGGGATTTGGATGTAAATTTTATCATTGGAATCTCTAGGTCTAGTCTTAAGCCTGTTGGATATATTTTAGTGGACATATTACCACTAACTTTGAATGGTACTTGCACCAATTCTTTGACATACATGTGAGAAAGCACATGAATATGCAAGGTTGGCACAATTATCAGAACATTTATTATTTGTAAACTGAGCAGATACAATGCAAAAAAAATAGAAGCATAACACTTGTTCCACAATTTATATTTTAAGGTCATAATCATACTTTTACAACCAAACAGCCACCTTTACAAATAGATTTAGTTAAGAATAAGATAGGTAAATAGGTCTTTCTTTTCAGATATGAGCAGATATCTGAGGTGAATTGTAAGAACTTCTCCCTGTAACTTTCTTTTGGGGAAGGTAGACCAAGATTCCTGATGTTGTCAGTGTAGGGAATTACTTCAGTTCCTTCCTCCTAAGAGAGGAATGACAAAAATAGTATAGATAACTTCCAGATACCGGAGGAGGAGGAAGTTACACCTATTGGTAATGTGAAGAATAATATAATCATCCTAGGCTTTTCCTCCCTGGAAATGACTTCAGGGATAGAAAACTGTGAAAGTACTTGTGACTCTGTGTATCTCTCCTTTGGCCATCTAAGAGATTAAAACAGGGAATGTTATACCTCTGTTACCATGCTGCTTATATAGAGCCTCACATTTTGTAGCAAAATTAAAGGGAACCTTTAAAATGCATTCTATGGTATAGCCACCAGAGCTGTGCTGCTAGAACTGAACCACTTCATTATGTGTTTTCTGTTAACTTTGGCCAAGAGTATAGTGAAGCAGATTGTGCAACATTCTGTTTTTATGGTTTCTGTATAAACATATTAAATAGATTTTTTTCTTAAGAACTTCATGATACAGTAATTTATTAATAACAGATAACTTATACATCTGTTTTGTTAGTGACTTTCAGAAATTTTGATTATGAGAAACTCGCAACATTAACTCTAACATGTGTAGTTCTAAACATTACCAGCATTAAGTTGAGTGATACTCAGGCCCTGCCAGCTCCACTCCAGCCTTTCAGAAGAGATTGCTCCTAGTCAATCTGTCTGCCCATTCATTCAAAGCATAGTCTCTCTCTCTCTCTGTTCTCTAACTTGATGCCAGGACCATTCCTATCTCTTTCCCACCATTGATTTCTCTTCCCAGTCCCATTTCTTTGGCACAGGCACTTCTACTTCCTTCTTTCTGGCTTTCTTCTCATCTACATCTCCTTACAATTGTCTTCCACTCATATTTTTCCTCTGGACTCCACAGTTCTCCTCACCAACCCGCCTTCACCTCCTCAGATGACTTTCCTCACCTAGTCACCACCACGTCTTGCCTTGTCTCCACTCCTTTGAGAGAGTTGTCTGTCTTTTATTTCCAGGCTCTCAAATCTTCCCATCTCTCTCCAAACTGCAGCTGTAGATCTCAACCTGTCCCAGTGTCAGATTTCCAACTGTTCATAGGTTCTGCTTCTAGTTTTCCCTTTTTTACTCACCTACAAGTTGACGAAAATGCACATAGTTGTCCAAGCACTCTCCCAGTAGGCATCATAACCAGCATCACCTGCTGGTTAAAAATTTGGGTACTTCAGCACTATATGTGCTTACATTTCCCCTTTGTGTACTTTTACATTCTCCTGAATGAGGTTCTTGGCACCAGTCCTTTAGAACTGCCACAGTTTTGGCAGAACTGAGTAGCTGGTCCCTGTGCCCAGCTGAGATCATCTGTCAAAGTGTTCCTCTGTGCTTCTTCCCAGCAGAGTCCAGCTCATTGTGCATTCCCAGACTGCACCTCTTGAAGTTAGTCCTGCACCCAACAGCACCTCCCCATCTTCTTATATGAGAGTGGAGTAGTCCAAATTCTATTCCAGGATATGGGACACCCAGATTTGATTCCCATGTCTTCTTATGGTCCAGTCTCTGTACAGCAAAGATTAGCATTAGCTAATGCTAGTCTTGAGCCCATGGTTTGCCTCAATGCATGAACAGTGTGAACAATGGGAGAGTTTGGGCTTAAACGTGAGCTATGCTAACATGGCAGCAAAAAAATACCCCTTCAGTCTCTCTTCTTTTTATATGGAATAATTGTATATTACATGGGTAGGGAGAGAAGAAGGTGAGTGAATGAAAGACAGAATGTGTTCATAACTTGTGAGTCTACTAGCTGGAAAGACTGCATATCAAAAAGAACGTAATATGTATACAACACATTATAAATGACTGAATGGCATGGCAATATTTTCATTGTGGTTCTCTAAAGCACAATCATCTGCTATTGTTTGTATAAATGTCAGAATAATAATTCTGGAGACCAATAATACTTGGTGTTTATTGCTATCTACAAATATGTATAAAAGTAAGAAAAACTTGTGCAAAAAAACACATCACAGCTTTAAAATCTTCTCACTCAATCTTTTCCTTTGATCGAACAAATTTGAAATGGGGGAAAAAAAAAAGCCACAGTTACATTGATGATAATCTTTTGTGTCATTAATAATTTCAAGTTTTTACACTTTTCACTTTCTTAATCATAGTGGTCTCCATTATTCCATTTTTTTGGGGAGTTGGGTCTAAAATGTAATGGTTCTTTACATTTTTTTTTTCATGGTACTGCTTACATTCCCTTATTACATCCTCATATCAACTTAAATTTTCCCTCTGTTCTTAGGGCCTTATACTCCACTAATATAAACCAGCATACCTACTCTGTTCTCAATTAAACTGCGCAGCTTTATACCAGCCGAGGTTTCGTTTCCTAGTATTTGCACATAAATAACATCTGTGAATAATAGTCTTTTTCTCTAACCATATCTTAAAAAAGAAAAAAAGACAACACTAATTTCTTCTTGGATATCTTCCTCGTTCAAGCACTTTAAAAATTTGTAGTTCTCTGAACACTTACTTCCCAGTTTGTCCATATTTTTATTTTTCTGACATTCTATTTGACAGTAATGGAGAAAGTAACTTTTACTTCCCCACAGTGTGACTTAGAATCATAGAATGGCTTAGGTTGGAAGGGACTTTAAAGACCATCTAGTTCCAAACCCCCTGCCATGGGCAGGGATACCACCCACTAGACCAGGGTGCTCAAAGCCCCATCCAGCCTGGCACTGATCACCTCCAGGAATGGAGCATCCACAGCTTCCCTGGGCAACCTGTTCCAGTGCCTCACCACCCTCTGAGTAAAGAACTTCCTCCTAACATCTAATTTAAATCTCCCCTCTCCTAGTTTAAAACCGTTGCCCCTTGT
This sequence comes from Chauna torquata, assembly GCA_013399475.1. Taxonomy (NCBI): domain Eukaryota; kingdom Metazoa; phylum Chordata; class Aves; order Anseriformes; family Anhimidae; genus Chauna; species Chauna torquata. Next base: position 204,157 of record VXAL01012860.1, on the reverse strand, counting down.
CCTATCACTATCTGCCCGTGTAAAGAGTCCATCTCCATCTTTTTTATAAGCCCCCTTCAAGTACTGAAAGGCTGCAATGAGGTCTCCCCAGAGCCTTCTCTTCTTCAGCCTGAATGTCGCCATGTCTCTCAGCCTTTCTTCATAGGAGAGGTGCTCCAGCCCTCTGATCATCCTTGTGGCCCTCCTCTGGATCCGCTCTAACAGGTCCACATTTTGCTTGTGCTGGGGGCCCCAGACCTGGATGCAGTACTCCAAGTGGGGCCTCATGAGGGCAGAGTAGAGGGGGACAATCACCTCCTTCAACCTGCTGCCCATGCCTCTGTTGAAGCAGCCCAGGATGCAGTTGGCTTTCTGGGCTATGAGTGCACACTGCTGGCTCACGTCGAACTCTTCATCCACCAGAACCCCTGGCTTGATTCCTCTCTGTGTGAAACCTAATTTATGCTAGCACTTTTGCTGCCAAATCTTTCACATTTAATTTGTTGAACAAGGTATCTTTAAGAGATTCAGCACCTCTGAACAAGTATCTTGTCTCTAGATTTTCTTCTCCAAAATTTATTTAGTTACTTGCATTTGGATCAGATTCTGATAGTTCCAACAAAGCTGTAACAAATGGTATCTTATTTCAGCAAGATTAATAGTAATACAAGATGATATTCAATGTCAGCAAGTCTAACAGAGTCTGTTTTTTGTTGTACTCTGTCCATGTTTCTACTCTACTCAGCTCCGTATAGCAATCTATTATTCCCAAATATGTTGGAGTTTCTAAATGAATATTACCTGTGAGTTTTGTATTTTAGCTTTTATATGTTGCTGATATTCCAGTAAACAGTAAAAGGTATCTGCAGAGAGCTCAAAGGACTGAGAAGGAGATAATATGCAAAAGCTAGAGAATACAGATAAATTAAAGTATGTATGATTATGTATTTTTAATGTTGTCTTAATGTGTAGACAGGAGTGAAACCTTTGCTGTTGAGAAGCAACAGCTTAAATTTTAATCAATGGAGAACTCAGAATAGATATAGGAAAGTGAGAATGGTATAAAAACTATGTATATGTCTGCGTTCAGAGTAGATTGAATGAGGAAGATGTTAGAAAATTCAAAAGGAAAGGGTGCTACTTGAATAAATAAGTTGAGAGATGAAGGTTTGAACAAATCTATGTGCATTCAAGAAGAAATAAAAACTGTCTTCTCTAATGTGATTGAAGCTGATGTGCTGTAAAAGAACCATACTTTTTAATGGAGAGCACTGGTTTCGGTTGAACTAATAATTTCTGTTAAAAAATTGTTTTAGGTATAGCTAAGGTGACAAAGTTAGTGCTTAAAAGTTATGAAATGATATGCGCAAGAGTTCCTGGGAAAATTAATTCACCCTTCTCTGCCCTTGTGACTACTAGTTATGACCTAGTATTCTTTTGTAGAACAGCATGCCTTTTTTTTTTTTTTTTGCATATGCTGCCTGTCAGATAGATGTAAGTATTTCTGGAATTTAGGTAAGGCACAAAACAATTCTTTACTGAGGTAATGAAAAACTAAATTAATATTAATATCCCTAAAATTTCCTGCAATACTGTAAGAAATTGTAATTTATGTTGCAAAAGTACTCAAGGAAAAAAAGATATTGATGAGCACGGGTGATTGACAGTGTCAGTCCTGCTTCAGTGGGTGTCACAGGAGGCTGAGAGTGAACAAGTATAGCTAGCTGTCCTGTCATCACTGAAACTGGTTACTGGTGAAACCTAACAAAAGGGCAGGGCTTGATGTAAGCAAAAAAAAAGGGTTTAAAAATTAACAGATTAGCAGATAATGGAAGTTAAACAGTGAGCAGCAAGGGAGCTTTAGGAAAGAGTGTGAAGAAAAGTCTGCAGAGAAAAAAAAAACAACACATGGTTAACATCACAGCTGATGCTGACGAAGATTTTTTTACTCTGAATGCTGCATCCACACAATAATTCTTCCCCCCTCTCCCCTTTCTCCACAACCATCACCAATCCCTGCCTTCAGTCGGCTTTTGGATACTACAACCAAAGATTTCTGTCAATGAAAGCTGGAAATAGAAAGCCATCTAGCATGCCTCCTACTCGATTCTCTTAGGAAGTTGGGGTAACAGTACCAATTGCGTAAGTTAGACTGGAAAGCATTCAAGAGTATGTGTCATAATCAACATAGTGTAAATGACAGTGAAGCAGCAACAAGGATAAGTAGCTAGAGAGGACCATTACTGCACAGCCTCAGAAGGTGAACCAGCTTCTTGAGAGGGAGGGACTGCTTACTAGTCACCATTTATGGATGGACCACTAGGTGGATAAGGAACTGGCTGGATGGTTGCACTCAGAGTTGTGGTCAACGGCTCAATGTCCAGGTGGAGACCAGTGACGAGTGATGTTTCTCAGGAGTTGGTATTGGGATTGGCACTATTTAACATCTTTGTCGGTGACATGGACAGTGGGATTGAGTGCTCCCTCAGCAAGTTTGTGGATGACACCAAGCTGTGTGGTGCAGTCAACACAGTGGAAGGAAGGGATGTCATCCAGAGGGATCTTGATAGGCTTGGGAGGTGGGCCCGTGTGAACCTCATGAAGTTCAACAAGGGCAAGTGCAAGGTCCTGCACCTGATTCAGGGCAATCCCAAGCATGAATACAATCTGGGCAATGAGTGGATAGAGAGCAGTGCAGTGGAGAATGACTTGGTTGTGTTGGTCGATGAAAAACTGAACATAAGGCCACAACGTGTGCTTGCAGCCCAGAGAGCCAACCATATCCTAAGCTGCATCAAAAGAAGTGTGACCAGAAGATTGAGGGAGGTGATTCTCTCCCTATATTCCACTCTTGTGAGACCCCATGAGAGTACTGCTTTCAGGTGTGCTGGCCACCAACATTAGAAGGACTTGGACCTGTTGGAGCGAGTCCAGAGGAGGACCATGAGGATGATCAGAGGGCTAGAGCACCTCTCCTATGAAGACAGGCTGAGAGAGTTGGGATTGTTCAGCCTGGAGAAGAGAAGGCTCCAAGGAGACCTTATAGCAGCCTTCCAGTACCTAAAGGGAGCCTACAGGAAAGCTGGAGAGGGACTCTTTATCAGCGATTGTAGTGATAGGACAAGGGGGCTTTAAACTAAAAAAAGGGTAGATTTAGATTAGATATTAGGAAGAAATTCTTTACTCAGAGGATGGTGAAACACTGAAACAGGCTGCCCAGAGAAGTTGCGGATGCCCCATCCCTGGAAGTGTTCAAGTCCAGGTTGGATGGGGCTTTGGGCAACCTGTTCTAAAGGGAGGCATCCCTGCCAATGGCAGGGACATTGGAACTAGATGGTCGTTAAGGTCCCTTCCAAAACAAGCTATTCTATAATTCTATGATTTACTAGTCACCATCACTGGTGACAGATGAAGGCCCAGGAGCAGATAGGCACAACTTAGAGAGTGAATATATGAACTCTTAGATGATGACACTGGAAAAGGTTTTGGTTTCCTCAATAAGGTGTGAAATGCTAAGCAAAGGAGTGCAAACAGAGATCATGTCATGAAGAGAAAAAACACCTTTGAACACAGATAGGCTCATGTTGTGAGGAAGGCTTTAAACTGAGATTAGTGGTTTCCGATAACACTGCATCAGTGAATATTAACTAGAAAAATGTGGAAACAGGACTAAGAATTAGGGGAGCTGTGGATAATCATAATAAGGTCATAGAAGACAAAAATAGGAAAACGTTATGTGAATCTGAAATGTTCCCAGTGTTCAATCAGCACAGGCAGTAAACAAGAGGATTAGAAATCATGATGCATGTCTTTTTATTATTTAATTGACCAAAAAAAAAAAAAAAAGCACTTGAGATAATTCATATGACTACAATAAAATAAATCATGAGTACATCTTGTTTAAAGACTTTTTATAAGGAAACAGAAGGGAGATATGTCAATGCTGAACCGTTTTGTCTGAGGTGTAAACTCACAGAAAAGGATCTGGAGGTTCTGATCAAAAGCAAGTTGAATACAAGCCAACAGTGTGCCCTGGCAGCCAGGAGGGCCAACTGTATCCTGGGATGCATCAGGCACGGCACTGCTAGCCAGTCAAGGGAAGGGATTGTCCTGCTCTGTGCTGGTGTGGCCTCACCTTGAGTACTGTGTGCAGTTTTGGGCACCACAGTATAAGAAGGACATGAAACTGATAGACAGTGTCCAAAGGAGGGCCACGAAGATGGTGAAGGGTCTAGAGGGCGTATGAGGAGCAGCTATGGTCACTCGGATTGTTCAGCCCAGAGAAGAGGAGACTGAGGAAAGGCCTCATGGCGGCCTGCAGTTTCCTCATGAGGGGAGTGGAGGGGCAGGCACTGATCTCTTCTCTCTGGTGACAGCGACAGGACCCAAGAGAACAGCATGAAGCTGTGACAGGGGAGATACAGGCTGGATGTTGGGAAAAGGTTCTTCACTGAGAGGGTGGTCAGGCACTGGAACTGGCTTCCCAGGGCAGTGGTCACGGCACCGACCCTGCCAGAGTTCAAGAAGTGTTTGGACAATGCTCTCACATGGATGGTCTGATTTTTGGGTGGTCCTGTGAGGAGCCAGGAGTTGGACTCGATGATCCTTGTAGGTCCCTTCCAACTCGGGATATTCTATGATTCTATGATTTTAACAGTATTTGTTAGCTCTTGTATGTAGTATCTGGAGCAAGGAGCACATAAAGTAAAATACATTTTTATTTGAAAAAAAAAATTTTTTTCAACTTTTTTGGCTCTAATAGCTGCAAAAATAGAAGACCTGTAACATAAATTTCAAGGAAATATGATATGAATAGGCACATATAAAGCTTCATCCATCTTGTTTAATACAGTCCCTATTCTGACCTGCACCAACCCTACTTTCATTTTTAATTCTTGTTTGCTTGATGAGAAAAAGCCCATCATTAAAATCAGGAATATAGTCTTGTGAATTGGGGTCTAATACTTGGTATTGAGTAAAGATAGAGCTAGCTTTCAGCTGTGAAGTTTAGTTATGAACACTGTAGGTCTCAGGTCTACAGCCTGTAAGGTTCTCCCTTACACTGATTTTTAAAAATGTGGTTGTGTGCGACATGAGAGCATTTCTCAGTCTATAGCTAGCAGCTAGCATATGGTAAGCCATACTTAATTTTCTTCATAACGATGAGAAATGTATTAAAACAAGAAATGTCAGAGGTGAAAAAGGTCTTGTATTTATGTAGGTTTGGGAACATTGTAGAAAGAGAAGTGTTTATATTCTAAAAAAGAACTGGATTTAAATAAAAAATATTTTGTGGATGTAAGTCTGAACATGGTTCACAAAGATGTGTTTTAAATAAGACCCTCAAATATAAATATTAATGCACTAAATGAATGTGTTGTCTACTACTCTGCCAAGGAATATTATCACAATGGAAAGTAGATGGTTCTCCTTCTGCTAGGAACAGACTAAATCAGAACACTCCAAATATGAACACTAAGAGAGACACTGAGACAGAAAGCCCTTGAAACCCCTATACATGCTGCTGCTTCCTCATGTTACACTTAGCAATGCAGAGCAATGAGGTGGAGTGCCATTCACTTCGTCTTCCACAGGATGTCTGGACTGCAGTAATCTCCCCAGAGCAGGGACTGCAATGCCTGGCCCTTTTGTGACTGGATTAAGTTAGCCAGGGATCTTTAAAATAAGATCTTTAAAACAATAATCTTTCACAAAAATTATCCTTGTTTGCTTGACAGACTGCCCAGTGACTTAGCCTCTGAATTTAAGCATCAAAGTTAGGTACTTAAAGGCCAGTAATGTAAATATCTCCATTATAATCTGCTCTACAAAGAACAAATGTGCCTATTAGTTTTTTTTTCATACTTGAGTATACATGAATTATAATTCCTGTATATTTAGTTCAAAATGTCATGAATGAGTTTCCAGCTAAAATGAGTACCTAGTAAAGAGAACTGGCCCTGTAACAAGGAATTTCTGAAATGCCAAGTCCTAGCCTATACTTTAAAGGTGAATCCAACCCAAATTTGGTACATGGTTGAGTCCAGCAAATAATCTGCTCTGTTACCAGAGGTGACGAACAGAATCATAGAATCACAGAATGGTTTGAGTTAGAAGGAATCTAAAGATCAATTAGTTTCAACCCCCCTGCCATGGAAAGGATTCCTTCCACTAAATCAGGTTGCTGAAAGCCCAATCCAACCTGGCATTGAGCACTTCCAGGGATAGGGCACTCCCTGATAAAGAGTCCCACTCCACATTTCTTGTATGCCGCCTTTAAGCACTGGAAGGCCTCTGTAAGGTCTTCCCAGAGCCTTCTCTTCTCCAGGCTGAACAACCCCAACTCTCTCAGTCTATCTTTGTAGGAGAGATGCTCCAGCCCACTGACCACCTTCGTGGCCCTCCTCTGGACCTGCTCTAACAGGTTCTGGATGCAGAGCTGGATGCCGTACTCCAGGTACTACGCAGGAGCGGAGTAGAGGGGGAGAATCACCTCCCTTGATCTTCTGGTCATGCTTCTTTTGATGCAGCTTGGGATATGGTTGGCTTTCTGGGCTGCAAGCACACGTTGTGGCCTTATGTTCAGTTTTTCATCGACCAACACAACCAAGTCATTCTCCACTGCACTGCTCTCTATCCACTCATTGCCCAGATTGTATTCGTGCTTGGGATTGCCCTGAGTCAGGTGCAGGACCTTGCACTTGCCCTTGTTGAACTTCATGAGGTTCACACGGGCCCACCTCCCAAGCCTATCAAGATCCCTCTGGATGACATCCCTTCCTTCCACTGTGTTGACTGCACTACACAGCTTGGTGTCATCCACAAACTTGCTGAGGGAGCACTCGATCCCACTGTCCATGTTGCTGACTAAGATGTTAAAAAATACCAAGAGGTACACAGAAGAATGAGACAAGAGCAGTTGCCCATCTTGAAGTATATTTTTCTTGAAAAACCAGTTAGGTTGATCAGCACCTTCTCCCTGTCTTTTCTAATACAGAATCACTTTCTCTATTTAAATGATTTGATCTAAGAGAAAAACAGCAGATGTTCAGTGAATTACATTTCCTGTCTATTGATAATTTGATTTTAAAAAGGAAACAGGAAATATATTCTCTTGTTTAAAAGGAAAACAGTGGTTCAGCCCCCTCCCCATCTTTGTATTCAAGTGCCACAGATTAGAACTCTTCCCCAGAGAAGAAAGGTAAAAATATCTGTTCCATGTTTTCATTGATTTTCTTTTCTCTCCTTTTGTACTAGGACAGTTGCATGCTATGTATTTAAAGACCTAAAAAATAACCAGAAAAGAAAATACTAATATTAATAGTTGAATAATTTATTAAAGCTTTTGTCTTTCAATGAAATGAAAGGAATTGCAATAGGAATCTGGAAAGTGTCTCATTATTTTTATAAAATAAGATTTCCCATTCATTTTAATGTTCCCCCCTCACTAAATGCTTATCCCAGTATTCCAGTTCTTTAAGATGGAGAGAATAAATAACCTAGTCAATTCTGAAATACATTAGTGATTGCCAGACTCTCATCCCTGTAGAAAATGATGTTTCTGCATAGTTTCAATGGAAATGTAAGTACACTGGAAATTATATCTGAGATCATCTAATACCTGCAGAGGCTCTAGACTGGTCTGGATTCATGAAGGGAACTTAATTAAATATAAATAGGTTACAGAAATTACTACACGAGTAAATGTAAAACAGAGTAGACAGTGACTTTTAGAAGATTGTCATCATGATTGTCCTGGTTTTGGCTGGGATAGAGTTAATTTTCTTCCTAGTAGCTGGTATGGTGCTGTGTTTTGGATTTAGAATGAGAATAATGCTGATAACAAACCTAAGTTTTAGTTGTCACAGAGCAGTGCTTGCACAGAGCCAAGGACTTTTCAGCTTCTCATGCTGCCCTGCCAGTGAGGGGTCTGGAGGTGCACAAGGAGCTGGGAGGGGACAGAACCAGGACAGGTGACCCAGACTGGCCAAAGGGATATCCCATACCATGTGGTGTCATGCAACAATAAAACTGGTGTGGTTGGCCAGGGCAGTGGGAGGCACTGCCCAGGGATTGGCCGGGCATCGGTCAGAGGGTGGTGAGCAATTGCATTGTGCATCACTTGTTTTGTGTATATATATAATATATAGTATGTATATAATTATTATTTTCCCTTCCTTTTCTGTCCTATTAAACTGTCTTTATCTCAAGCCACAAGCTCTACTTTTTTTTTTCCCCCCGATTCTCTACCCCATCCCACTGTGGGGCTGAGTGGAGAGTGAGTGAACGACTGAGTGGTGTTTAGCTGCTGGCCAGGTTAAATCACAACAATGATCTTTTGAAAAATCTACCAGTACTAATAACTGACAAGTTATAAAAAAGTAGTTAATTGGTTTTGTAACAAGGAGGTATAATACTAAAAATCCAGTTATGGTGGAAATATTTCAAATTAAACCTAGAGACTTCACTGTAGTCTTAGATATATAAAGTCTACAGTATGTAGACTTGCTGTGTTTGGTGTGATTATAATGCAGAAGATCAAAAGTATTTTTACAGAAAAGTGCAAATATCTTTGGTATTTGAAGAGTATAATTTGCATAGTTGTGTTACATATTTCAACTTAACCAGAAGTATAAGTCTTTGAGAACATAACAATCCATGCAAAGGTCTGCTATCCATCTTCCTCATAAAAATAACAAACACGTGAATCCACCTTCTGGGCAATTATAACATGATCTCTGTGAGGTGGGAGGCCAAGTGGAAAGGTATTGATTATTTTGCAGGATGTTTGGAAACCTCTTTTTCACCTTTGATGAAAGCTTTCATAATTTTGGAGATAAGACAGCATGTATGATGATACAAATAGCTTGGACATAATATTAATGTTCCACAAGTTTGTATAATCCTTCATCCTTACCAGAGAGTCATAGTGCCTGCTCCATATCTACTCAGCTGACCTTATCCTGTGAAACCATGAAAGTGTTGGTTAAGGTTCTGATATTTTTCAGATGTGGAATGGCAAACTGGACAATAGCTAGCAAGTCGCTTTTGCACAGATTATTGATGTTACTTGCATATTCCCCCCCAAAGTCCTTCTAGCCTCTTATCATGCAGAACCCTTTTCTTGCTGTAAGCACATCTAAAGAATATTTTCCTAGCCACTTTGACCATATTTATATTTCCTCTCCTTATATTTTGTAGCTACATCATATTGATAGTCATCTACTATGAACTACATGTAGATGACTGTCAATATAATGTAGGAGAAGGCCCAAAGGCTACCCAAAGCTCTGCGTGGGCTACCCTCATTTTGTCAGTCATGTCTCTTTTAGTTCTGAAAAGCTGGTTCTTCGCTATGGTCAGCTTTTGCTACCAGCCTCCATTGCATGCTTGCTCAATTTTTGAAGAAGTACTTCTATTTGCCTCAGCCAGTCACACAGGCACATATTGCTTCTCCTAAATTTCTGAATATCCAACTAAATCTTTCTCTTCTCAGACCTCTTCCATATTCTCTTTTTCCATATGCAAAAAAGACTTCACAAACATTCTGGAATGATTTCCCAGCAAGAATTTTTTGGGGAAAAAATCTGTATCTAGATCTAGAGACTATATAAATAAAGCAGTAATGAACTGAAGAAGAAATTACATTTACAGCATAGTTGTGCCCCATACCAGAATATCATATTCGATCTTGCTATACATTTATAAAAAATTATTTTACAATACTATAAAAATAAGAGAAAGTACAGCAGCAACATATATATATATTCTAATATCAGAAATCTGCCCTATACTGAAAAGCTCAGTCTGTTCAGATTATTAAAAATGAGATCAAGCAATGACTTGATAAGACTTCTGTCACCTGGAAGAGAATGGTTTACACACTCTGTACCTATTACTGAAACCTGAAGTGGTATATTTTCAAAGTATGAATAATGTTTTTAAATGATACTGTAATGAACTGTTAAAAAACATTCCAGCTCTTAAAGAGTTTTTATTACCAAAAAAATTTATTGATCATAGTCTGGATGAATACAAGTTATGATGTGTACAATGGAGTGACTAGATTCTGTTCTGCAGTGTGTGTCATACAGGAGGTCTAATTGATCTAATTAGAATATCGCTTAGTCACTTTTTGTAACTAAAGTAAATATTTCTGCAGGAAATGCATAATGATCTCAAGTATTAGTAGCTAATCACTGCAGTTTTCTTTGTGTCCCAATCATTTCCATATAACACAATGGTCAAGATATTGTTCTCTTAGAAGACAGACATGAAATCATCTGCAATGCTTCTGTTTTTTTTTTTTTTTCTTTTCTGCATTATCTCTCTACTGTGAAAAATGTGTTTGATACTTTAATTCTAGGAGTATGGTGGTTTTTTTTGTTTTGTTTTGTTTTGTTTTTGCAAGTTAAGCTATGTACTAATTTACAAAAGAGCTTTTCCATAGAAACTACATATTCTCACTCTGTGGAAACATGAGAGAGCACATCCTTCAGAGAGAGGAATAACTTCCCTAACATTTACCAGTATGTGCCTCAGGGAAGAACATTGCATATGGGTAGTTCCTGAAAATAAATTGATGTGGCAAAGACTCAGACATTGGTGTACCTTGGAATAACTTGTTTGTCTGCTCATGTCTTTAATTTTCTAATTTCAGAAATGTTCTCTAATGCATTTGTTCACAAGCAATATGATGGCTACTACACTTAGGTGAATTTGAAGAGGATATATAGTACGAAAAATATTTTTGATAAAATGAGAGAAAAATTAGCACATTTTCATAAGTCTTTATCAACCAACCTAGCTTAAGACCACAACTTTTTTGTAAAACAAAAAGAAAAATAAAGCTACTTACTCCTTATTTCCAGGTAAACCTCATAAAATCAATGCAAAAATAGGTGTGAGAGTAAGATTTGCTCTTTAATCTCCTGTTCTTTCTACAGTGTTTCTGGTAAACAGAAGCATCTTCATTTTTACTTATGAATTTGAAATTTGTGCTATTATTTTGCAGTTTTATTGCTGTGTAACTAATAATCTAATAATCAGCTATTTGCCTTGGAATCAGAATTGTGTAAATTTCCTTGATTATTCTATTATTATTATTATTATTAAAAAATACCTCTTGTGTGAGTCTGCACTACTCATTTCTATATACTTCGTCTGTCTGCCTAATTAACTCCTTTTGATTTGTGATTTTTCAGGCTGGAGTATCTTAAATCCTTCTGTTAGTGCTAAGCAGTTTCCTTCAGGCTTTTTTCCCTTTTAACAGACTTACGTACTGTGGATTCAGGATGTTAAGTGAATCTTCATTTTAAAAGGGTGGTTGGTATTTGCTCACAATTGTGCTTTTAGGTAGCATTAAGCTCTTCACTGAAGTTGCTTATATCATTCGTTTCAATGTTTTCTGTTAATTAGTGTCCAGGAGATATTCTTTCCAGTCTTGTCTGCTGTAGAATTTTTATCTATAAAATTATGACCCCTAAGGTAGATTCACTTGCATGGAAGGCTAATAGCTTAGCGGTTTTAGGCACTTAAGTAGATAACATAATTTAGAAAACATAATTTTCTAAAAGTGATTTTAAAATACCACACCAATTGCCCAATTTTCAGCCCAATACAATGTTACTGTTGTTATTTCTAACGTTACTGGAACTTCAGTGGTGTTAAAAGGAAGTATAGCAAAGGTCTAAGTTGGAACAGCATCCTTCTGTGACCTTATTTCAGTTTGTTTGTTTGTTTGTTTGTTTGGTGCAATAATTCCCTTTCAAACCTAAAAAAGTGCCTGAGGAAATTCTACAAACCTGGCAAGAGTTGAGAGCCCGTGGGTTTATTTGGTTTAATGGACCCAGTTTGTAAAGAGACAGGGGAAGTTCACTGGTTTGGTGGTCCAAGAAAGGCAGTAACATAGGGAATATTTCTCTTAGGCCATAGGTCTTGTCAAGGTTCCACCAAAAAATTTGGAGATACGTTTGATAATTATGTTTTGCTTTAGTAATCTGTCTAACTGTATATTGTGTAAGAAATGTTTAATTGTTACTTTTTTAACACTTTGGTGTTTGATAAAGCATTTTTTTGGTGTTTGAATAGCTATTTATAGGCAATGAGGGTAAACTGTGATTTTAGCAATTGTTTCAAATCAGCAGGAAGGCTCACTAAAAGCCACTGAGAATATTTTTATGTGATCTGAAAGGGAATACCTTGTTAGTCAAGGCCATCCAGCCTAGCTTCTCTCATTAAGAAGAAAATCTTTGTTAAACTCTACTGGACTATTTTAGAAATACTATTGTTGAAAATGATTTCTGGTAATGTAGTCCAAAATCTCCCTTTCCAAGACAGATATTGTCTAATTTTACTTAATTTTTAAATTTACTTTCTGGCATTTAGTTAGCAATTCTATTTTCAAATGTAAGACTTCTAGTTTTAATTGTTTATCTAAAAAGATATAAGCTTCTTTTGTAATGTCAGTATGCAAGTGGTTCATATCTAAATGCAAATAGTCTAATACTCTAATACATTGTGTTGGTACTGCTGTGTAAACAATATTTTTTTTCTAATACAGCAACTGGAAATAAACTTATAACTTTCCAGAGCAGTATAATGGCTGAACAGATGAGGTATCTTGTTCAAGAGCCCTACTTGTGAATCTCAAGTCACATTCACACTTGTGAATGCCAAATCTGTCTCCCATGATTAAAATGAGTAGCTAAAGCTACTTCCATAAAATCTGTTTCTTCTTGTCAGTAGAGAATAAATGGCTGGATTGGGGAAACTTGAGGAAAGAATTGAAGAGAGATGACTGTTGCATTTGGGGACAGCTTGTCACTTTAAAGGAAGTGTGCTAGTTCTGGCTTGGATGTGAAATCAGAAAAGGAGTTGAAAGCTTTTCCAAAAAGATTGAGCTGCTTAGGTCTAATGAGATAGCTGTGGGAAAGACACTGATGCCATAGGATGGTTCAATTTCCTGTCTCACCCAGGAAAACAACTAGCTTTCAGCTTAGTCTTCACAGGAACAGCAGATAGTTCCTTTTATCAGTCCTCATCAACTCATTCATTTCCTAGAGGGACAGGAAAAGCACTAGCAACTGCCAAAACTTTTGTGGCATCCTGGAGAGAAAATTAGCTCTCCAGGGTAAACATGCAAAATCTCAGACTGTTTCAACCAAATTAAGAGTGCAGACTGGCAAAGTAATGAACAGTTGCCTAAGATTATGAATAGCAAGGTAATCCATTTTGTAGCACAGGGAATTCTCACCCCACATCTTCATTACACTTTAGCTTTAGTAGTATTTTAAATTCAAAATTTATTTAACTGTTTTCCATTTTCATTTTGATCAAAGGGGATTAAAATATTTCTCTTAGTCAATAGTCCTGTGTCTGCATTCCCACGCATACTAGAAGCACAGTCTTTACATTCCCATCCAGGAATGCCTCTTTATGTGTTCTTATTTACCTCGGACTCCATGTCTTGCAATGCATTTTACAAACTGGTTTAGAAAGCATTTTTCAAAGTTCTGTCTTTCAATTGTTTTCTGTTTTTCCTGTAATAATTCTTATCCCATCTACTCCAAGAAGTGTCTCATCCTCAATCCTAGTGGGAGCACCTGTTTCTAACAACTGCAACCATCATCTGGTACAAATGTGAGTTTCCACATCTGTGAAATGCATACAAACAAAAACATAAGAGGTAGTGAATACCTTCTGAAAATTTAGTAAAGAAGGTATTGAACTTTCCTAGCCAATATCTTTAAATGGCTTTTTAAATGTGTTTATATAGACAA
>VXAL01012860.1:174351-186427 GCA_013399475.1 Chauna torquata | reverse complement strand
AACAGGAATTAGTGTTATTTTCACAGACTATGTAACTCTTTTCTGTTTCTTCATGTCCCATGAAACATTGCAAATGTGTGGAACAAGGTTGCTTATTGGAAATTCCAAACCAACAGAAATGTATATTCTTAATATTAAAGTTTATTATATCAACACTAAAAAAAAAAAAATCTGTTTTTAAAACAATTTTTTAACTGCCAGAAATGTACCCAGTATCCTAAAATTACAGCTACATGTCTGAAAGAATGCAAAATACTTTGGAAGCATATATGAAAGAGTTTGTTATCATTTTTGACTATTTAATTCTCATCATTAAATATATTAAACACTTTGAGGAAATCACTTTTGGAGCTTACATTGAATAGATGATAGCATGATATTTGAAAGATATTCCAGGAGAAATTAACTGCTTCACACATCTAGAGCAAGCTTCTGGACTAAGATCAGAAGTGAAATAAAGAAGATCACAGGTTCCCATAGTTTAATTATGTCCAGATATTTATCTTCTAGCAACAGATTCAGATCTCTCATGGTGTTCTGTATAATGACCTCTACAAATATATCATTCTCATATTTAGTATTACCGAATGCACTTATACAGGAATTTGACATTCCTGATGTACAGCAGACAAGTGAAATCGTTAGCTAAACATAAAAAGATATCTGAATTATTAATTGTCTAAATTACCAAAAAGTTTAACCATCATTATCACTCCTTGTAGAGAGTTGGAGAAGGTATTAGTGCAGAAGTACCTTGTGAATTTGGGTCTTCCTTAAATATCTGTACCCCATTCTACAAAAAAAAAACCAAACCAACCAACCAAACAAACAAACAAAAGTGTAAGCAGGAGAAATCAAATCTTTTAATTCTTTTGCTGATTTGACAGGCTGTTGTAAAGTATTTGTGGTGTGTGAATGGCTGGATATTCAGAACGAGATGGCATTAATGTTTTACAAAACAGATTGTTAGTGTGCTAAGCTATAATTTCCTATTACAGATAGCAGAAAATATGCCAAGGGACACTGCTGATTAATGTTTTCAGTTTTAAATCTGTGGAAGTATGTCACATGAGTTGGGATGCTTTTCTTTCTCCTATGTTAGTAGAGGGAATCTGTATGATTGTTTGGACATCTAAATTAAATTAGCAAAAAATTGCTGATAAATCACATTACAGCTGATCACTAAAATTTCTCTCTTTTTTTTTTTTTCATATTACAATGTTAGATTTGTATTATATGCCTGTGTTTATAACTATAGACTTACCCTTCTGTATTGTAATGGTTCTAGTGATGTGAAAACATTTTTCATAGCATGACATCATTATTAATTTCTTCTTCTAGCAATTGAAATAATAAAATGTAAGCCCAAAATATGGTATAAGTTTGAGTATATAACATGGTTTCAATTAATTAACTACCAACTAAAATGGAGAACAGTAAGCAGATATACCTTTCTTCTTTAATTGACTTTTGTTACCTTCCTCTCTTTTAACATTTTCTGCTTTAGCTAAACCTGCCTGTTGCTTGTTCCTTATATTTTTTTTCTCTCTCTTTTTTTTTTTCCTTTTTCTTTTTTGTTTTTTATTCACGAGTCTTCCTTTCCATGGAGCACCTTGTCAACTGCAAGTTCTTTTGCTATTCATACAATGTCTTCTAAAATCTCACTTGTTATTATACTGAGAAATCAGGAAATATCAGATCAAGATAGCTAGTCCAAACTTAATTTATCCTCCCTCCCTACCCTATGAATATGAATCATATGGTATAGTCTTTAATTAGAAGTTTAAATACCTTTTTTTTTCTATATATTTTCATGACTCCTTCAGTGTGTAGGATGGTTGATTTCTTTAAAAGTGGCCACCCAGTATTTTATTCTGTATGTACTTCATTGCAGTAAGTGGGATTACTTCTAGACTCACTCTTATAACAGAACTTAAGATTCTAAAACTTGATTTATGTAGGTGCCGCAGAATGACTTCCTAGAAATCTCGGGTGCTAAAAAATCCTGGAATGCAAAAACGTACCTCAGGGAACTCTCTACCAAATATGGTGGTTTCCAGAGTTCCTGAAGGAACTATGCTGTTGCTTTTCTTCTATAGGGCATATCTGCTTCAAGAGACACAAACTCACCCTGCTCATATTCCAAAGGAAGCAAAGCCAAGAGTCTAACTAACTGCAGCACCAAACCTGATCAGCCCTATTGCAAGGTAGAGCTTGTTACCCAAGCTCATTGCCTTTTCTGCATGGTCACATGGACTTTAGATCACTCAAGGCAGTTCAAGTTGTGTTTGCATTTGCTGAGTAACAAGATAGCTTTTGAATGCCAGCATTATTTCAAGCAAGTACAAATTTTCAGAGCCTGCTCTGCTACAGGAGTTTGGCCATTCAAATCAGCCTGGTTTAGTGTCCAAGGGATCGTTTCCTTCTGATTTGAAAATTTAATTATTTTTCTCCCACCCTGACTGGAGAGGCAGATGTGATCATTTCCAACAAGAATTATCCTATGATCTGTTGCCTTCTAGTAGCTCTAATCCTGGGGAAGGGGAAAGATTTGGAGTACACCCTTTTGCTTCAGGTTTTCTGAAAGCCTTCCCCTCTTGAGTGTACTGTTTTTAGAGACACCAGTCTGGAAGGACTAATTTTCCTCGAGCATTAGCTGGAGACACTAAACAGAAATTGCCTTGCATCACAGAAGATATCCTCACTGCAAATACAGTGTCACAGATAGGAGGTAGAAATTAGTAGAGGTGCATCCTCCCAAAACTCTAATGATACACAACCAAACTATGTTGCTTGGTCTGTCCAGTTATTTGTTAGAGCATGCAGATTTTTCTCATATTTCCATCCAATATTTTTTTTACTTGATCCAGGTACTGTAAAAGAAATAAAATAATAATTTCATTTAAATAACTTGTGACCCACCAGAAGGAACTCACAATTTTCAGTGAAAGTAGGCCTAACATGTTTTACACCTTTAATTAATGCAAATATTTGAGTCCGTCATGCCTTCATATTATGTTTGTCTATTAAGTGGGAAAAGCATGGGTTGTATGCTTTACAAAATCCAAATTCTAAAATGGTATCTAAAGAAAAATTTATTTTTATTGATTGTGAAAAAATG
Organism: Chauna torquata; assembly: GCA_013399475.1. Classification (NCBI taxonomy): domain Eukaryota; kingdom Metazoa; phylum Chordata; class Aves; order Anseriformes; family Anhimidae; genus Chauna; species Chauna torquata. The sequence continues at coordinate 183,306 of VXAL01012860.1, read as the reverse complement.
TGGAGAGTAAAATACTATCATTATACTGGAACATGTTATGCTCACTTATTGCTGGAGAATGGTGGATTCTAATTTCAAAAGACACTTTAAAGGTGTCTTTTAAATAATTTTAGAAGAAAAAGCATCACAACCCTCTCAGAAACTTTCTGCAAGATGAACTTTCAGAACTTAAAAGGTCAGACAACTTAAGTAATGCTATGGACACACCCTCTGTTTCCACAGGATGTGTTCTCATTCAGGAAGTCTGGTGCTAACTACTTTGAATCAAAGAGCCGGACAAGCATATCCTTCCAGCTTGGAAGATATGCATCTGGTGGGGTTAGGAAGGGATTCTGCTAATGCTCAGGTAACTGCTACATGGGAAAATATTACCACTTATTCTTCTGTTTAGCAAAAGTTATTAGTCATGTTTGAGTCACAAATAAGTGGAGAATAAAGGGATAAGGTAGAATGACCTTTTAACTTTTCATCTTCTTTTTCCACATATTTGGCTACAAATGTCTTCTTCTGGGGTGTTGTATCCTGTAGCAAAGAACCAGAAAGAAAAAAAGTTGCTTTTGTTAGGTATGTTTGGTAGTGATTTGAATGACATTGAGTTACTCTGCCAAATCAAAAAACGTGGACAGGATTTTGCAGCTGGTCTTTAGGAATTCCACTATGAAAGGCTGAAAGATGAATCCTATATTATTCTCAGATTTTCGCTGTGTTTTTACTTTTTGTTGCCAAGTCTGTGAATGAACAAAGGAACATTTCATTCTCTGATACTATTAAATGGTTGACATTTTTTTCATGTAAGACTTTTCCTACTTAGTCACACAAATATTGTATAATTTCACATCTGATTTACCACAACAGCTTTTTTCTGACATTGATGAAACAAATCTGTATTTGTATAAATATTGCTTGTATCTATTGAGTGCTGCTATAAAGACTATGCTCCTGCCCATGTCACACTTTGCTTTGTAGCCCGACACCTACTCTTATCTGCTTCACCAAAACAAATTATTTTTACTTTCAAAACTATAGTTGATTTTATCCCATTCTTCAGCTTTCATTCACAGCAAAAAGTCAGCTGCCACTTCCAGTCAGCCAATACTGCAGCTTTTCCTCCCAATTTATAGGTTTTGAACAAGAACTGTTATGGTTTCTCCCATGTGTAGTTCCCTGACAAATTCCCCAAATCATTTCATTATTCCCTTAACATTTATCATTAAAATTCTCATTTGCCATAATCACTTCAAAACCTGGCAGCAGTGGAGGCACTATTATACTTGCTAACATCATATGACCTTATACTGTTATATCCATTTGTTTTATCTTATACTTATACCATAAACTCCATTGAGATGGGCCATTTTTTGGCTGTTTGTGAAGTGCCTAGTGAACTGAAAGCTATTCCTGTGTCACCATAACTCCTAAAATTTACCATAGTATAGTAGTAGCATAGCAATAATAACTTGAACGTTCATGCTCAAGTGTTCTGTAACTGATGTGCAATGTACAGTTTTGTCAAGAGTGGGGTTTTCACAAGTTGCCGAGTTTCACTGAAACACGAAGAGTCAGTAAAAATCAGGTCCTGGCACTTCTGGATCAGTTACACAGTCTTGAAAATCTCACTCTAGGAAATTTCCTACAATTCCAAAGGGTGGAAAAAAAATGAATCAAAATCAAGAGCTCTTCATTTTGCTACTTGCTGCATATGTAATGCCAAAGCAAAAGTTGTTTTATGTATCTTTACACTGGCAACAATGAGGGCAATAGCAATAGAGTGGTACTGCAGAAAAAAGACCACACTCTGTTCTCTGTATCCAAGGTGGATAAAATTAAAAATGTTGAGCTAAAGCAGCAGCAAAAGTTAGACTTTAAGGAAAAAATCTATCACTAAGGATAGTGAAATGTTGGGGGAGCATAAAATCTGCATTCGCTTCTATGTAAGAAGAAGTTAGGCACAGGTCAGTTAGAGGTGACAGAAAATGGGTTTTGGCCTCTTGGAAGCCCTTCCTATTCTTACTGTAAGTTTCACAGATAGGCACATATATAATATTGTTAGTGTGACATGGTTCCAGATTTCAAACAGCCGGGAAAAAAAAAAACACAACCATGATTTTAAAAAGAAGGGGTATTTAAGAAGTGAGGTAATGAAACCAACTTCATAGTCAAGAAATGTCATGTAAACAATTATTGATTTGACGTATAATATTTTTGTGGTCTTTACTGTTTTAATTAAGGGGATTTTTATATTTTTTTTAACATGTTGTTTTTATGGACAGCCATATAGAGAGGTCTGAGAGATTCTATTTGAGCAAAAGGAAAGTCTTTCTTTTTCTTCCTTTATATCTATCTATCCTCAAATCAAACCCTTTGTTTTTTGTTAGATAGTTGTCTGTCTCAAAGAAGGTAACTGGGAGTTTTGCAAGCCTTAACTAAAGGAGAAAAAGCACAGAAAACTTTTACACAGACACCTTTGTTTCTGAGACTTTTGTTTAAATAGGCTGAAAGCAAAACAAAAATGAAAGGGTTGGGTTTAAAGACTCATCTCTGTTGGCTTTGAACATCTGAAGCTTCACGGAACAGATAGAAAAAAGCCTACAAGGGAAAGATGATTAGTTTGATTAGAGTCATATCAGAAGTTGAAGAAGCCACTTCCATTTGTGAAGAGCTATGTAAAAGCTAACATTAAAATCTTGGAACTTTGGCTACATCATCTCTCTGCAACAGTCAAAGCAATGCAGATGGCATTAGTCAATGCAATTAAATATAACTCCTAGCCTGCTTTACTGTAGGCACTGAGCTGTTATACCTTTGGGCAGCAGTGATTCAGTGGAACAGAAACGTGGTCTTGATAACCAACCTTTCTCTATATTGTCTTAACTACACTGAGGGCAGACTTGGCATAGCTGATTTTCTGAATCAAACAATTTCACTGAACTGAATAAAAATCCCTTTCCACTAACCAGATTTCAGTCAATAGATATTCTAATTTCTTAAACAAAGCCATCTGCTCATCTACTGAATGTTCCCAAATCCATAGTACCTTCATTTTATTTGTGAAAAGGCAACATGAAGAGAAAATGAGTTGTTTTTTTTTTTTTTTTTGTAAATAGAAAAGAAGAAATTTATCACACCTCTTTTTGTTTCACATTCATACAGCTCTTTCTGTAATCCACACTAAACCACTATAAGTTGGCTCTGGGACTGTGGGAGAAGAAAATGAAAAAAAATGACACTATGTTAATCATTTTTGTTTAATCTAGAAAGCTTTTACAATTACAGGATTCTTATCACTATTTTCGTAATGCATGGTAAATGACTGCCAGCATTGCTATTCTGATACTTTAGAGGTACAAACAAACAACCAAACCAAAACAAAACAAAATCACACTTCTGTCAAAGAGATCTTTCTAATAGATTTTTCTATAGTTTGTAGTATCTGTTGCTGTACATTGATACTGAACACAGATTTAGACAATACCGATATCCTTAAATTAGCTATTTAGCTATTCTATTAGTTATTTAGCTATTCTATTCCCTTCACCACTCACAAGTAAGAGTTCAGAGAATATCCACATCTCACCAGTCTCCACTGTCTCCCTAGTCCATTTGGAAAAATAAAAAAAGAAATAAATTCACTTTAGTACGGTTCTGTTCCTTTTAATCCTTGGCATACCTCGCCAAGACCATGTGGACAGAGTCCTGGTGTTGGTTAAGAAACAGTAAGAATCTTTAGTAGCTGAAATAATCCTTTTTTATTGCCAGTAAGTGTCTGGCAGAAAGGCTGAAAAAGCAAAATTATTAAATAGTTAGCAAAAAGTCAGTTTAAATCTTGTACCTGTTACTATTTTTTATTTATTCTATAATATCCATTGTAATTATTTGGGTAATAATCTATATATGTGACAAATAAATTTATCTGTAAATTTGGGTTTTGATGCAATATTATTAAGCAGGCATTACTGCAAAATCAGTAGTTACTGTGAGGGTGTTGCTGAATCCAGTAACCCAACAGAAGTGAGGTTGCCACAGCTCCGCAACCCCAGGTTCCCAAAGTTAGGGAGCCTGAGCATGTGTTGTGGTTTAACCCAGTAGGCTAAGNTGCCCAGCCCGTCCCTGAGCAGCACCTCCCCCCACCCCAGCCAGCCACCCCAGTTTTGCTGTCCCACATGATGCCATGTGGTATGGGATGTCCCTTTGGCCAGTCTGGGTCACCTGTCCTGGTTCTGTCTCCTCCCAGCTCCTTGTGCACCCCCAGCATCCTCTCTGGCAGGGCAGCACGGGAAGCTGAAAAGTCCTTGGCTCTGTGCAAGCACTGCTCTGCAACAACTAAAACATCGGTGTGTTATCAGCATTATTCTCATCCTAAATCCAAAACATGGCATATACCAGCTACTAGGAAGAAAATTAACTCTATCCTAGCTGAAACTAGGACAGCTTAACCAACACAATTAAGCGTACATAAAAACACATATACAACACCACAAATACTTATGTACAGCCAGCACACACAGATGGACACTCTCAGCACTCATGCAAACACAAACAGCACCAATGGCCTTGTCCAGATCCCCTCTCTGGCTGAGCAGGATGGAGGTCCTCTAGCAGGAATACATGTACATAAGTACAGCTTGCTGCTATGACCTCTTCCCTGGGGTGCATGTTCCAGAGCCCAACCACCCTCTCAGTGAAGAATCTTTTTGTAATATCCAGCCTGAACTTCCTCTGGTGCAGCTTCATGCTGTTCTCTCAGGTCCTATTCCTGGTTACCAGAGAGAAGACATCAGCGCCTGCCCCTCTGCTCCGCTTCATGAGGAAGCTGTAGGCCACCTTGAGGTCTCCCCTCAGCCTCTTCTTCTCTGGGCTGAACAAACCAAGTGACCAAGGCCGCTCCTCGTATGTCTTCCTCTCTAAACCTTTCACTGTCTTTGTAGCCCTCCTTTAGACCCTCTCTGATAGTTTTATATCCTTCTTATATTGTGGCACCCAAACCTGCACACAGTACTTGAGGTGAGGCCGCACCAGTGCAGAGTAGAGAGGGACAATCACTTCCCTCAACCAGCTAGTAATGCCATGCTTGATGCACCCCAAGATACAGTTAGCCCTTTTGGCTGCCAGGGCACACTGTTGACTCATATCCAACTTGCCACCAACCAGAACCCCCCATATCCCTTTCCGTGGGGCTGTTCTCCACCTTCTCGTCCTCCAGTCTGTAAATATATGCAGAGTTGCCCTGTCCCAGGTGCAGAACCCCGTTAGTGACTGGCCACCAGCCTGATGTAACTGCATTTGCTTTGACCCTTTGAGCCTGACCCATTAGCCAATTGTTCGCCCATCATATTATGTATTTGTCTAGCTCTATGCTGGACATTTTGTCCAGAAGGATACTGTGAGAAACAGTATTGAAAGCTTTGCTGAAATCCAAAAAGATTACATCAACTGCCTTCCCTTGGTCAACTAGGTGGGTGACCTTGTCATAAAAGGAAATTAAGTTCATTGAACAGGACTTTCCTCTCGTGAACCCATGTTGGCTGTGATCAATGACTGCACTATCTTTCAAGTGTTTTTCAATAATTCCCAGAATAGTCTTCTCCATAATTTTAGAAGGCACTGAAGGGAGACTGACAGACCTGTAATTACCAGGGTCTTCTTTCTTGCCCTTCTTGAAAACTGGGACAATATTTGCCAGCTTCCAGTTGACTGGGACCTGTCCAGGTTCCTAAGACCATTGAAAAATAATTGAAAGCTTTCTTGATATGACATCAGCCAGCTCTTTGAGTACCGTGGGATTAATTCTATTGGGCCCCATAGACTTACGTGAATCCAGCTGGAGCAGCAAATCCTGCACAAGTTCAGTGTTGGCTGGGAGTTTATCATTTTTGCAGTCACGGTCCTCCAGCTCAGGGCTTCAGGGGTCCCAGGGCCCATCATCAGTGTTTTAAAGGCATCACTCTGCTATATCTACATGCCTATTTGTGAAGTGAACAACCTCATCAAGTAATGGACTGATGTTATTTCTGGTCCTCCTTTTGCTGTTAACGTATTCAAAAAAAGCCCTTTTTTATTATCCCCTACAGTACTGGCCAACTTCAACTCTAATTGAGCTTTGGCCACACAGATTTTCTCCCTGTGAATGGATTACACAGAGGAAAAATAAAAAATCTGCATGAGTGATGCTTGCTATGCTAGTTCAAATATTTTGGTCATTTTGGGTTTGTTTAATTCATTAACGCTTTGGAAGTTGGAGTCAGAAAATTTTGTACAATTAAGGAGCAACTGAACTGGCCTCATTGTAACTTTAAACTCAGATTTGCAACCTAGACCTTGGAGTGTTTGGTTGATGCTACATATACTACATGGCATTTATCTTGTACGAGGGAGTGAAATCTCGGTTAGTATGTATTCTGTGTAAGGGTATGAACCCTACTTGGATATGACCTCCGCCCAGAATATATCAGTATGGTTAAAATCCTGAACCTCATTATCTAAAAGTAAGTGACCCCACATAGCATGATGTTAAATCAGAACGGCTTCTGAACTAAGCTCTGTTTTCCAACATCCATGGTTCAATTGAGTGGGATACCTCTGAATCCTCAGATGAAGATAACAGCTTAGTGCAAAGCTGTGGTGCTGGTATCAAGTGGAGCTATCATCATGGCTAAATGCAGCAGTTATATGAGGTGATGCTGCTAGGATGGTTTGTCTGTTAGTCAGCATTTTCCCAAGGGAATGAAGACAGCCAGTTATACCCTGCACCTCTGGAACATAACTGCGATTAATATACTCTGAATGTGATACGTTAGAAAAGTATGAACGTTCAAGGAAACAACTGTCTACTGGACATGGAGTCTGGAAGGTAGGATACCAGACACAGTAGATTTTAGCCCAAGACATCACCGGAGTGATTCTTGTTTGTAAGAAGATAAACACATTGTGAACCTGTTCTTGTGTCTTCCAAAATTAATGCTCTTATATTCTCCCCCCCTCAGTAAAGTTAGTTTTGTTTATCCACAGATGCAATAGTTTTAAGAGAGGACTAATGGTTTTCTTAGCGATTCAAAAAAGTGGCTTTGGCCAATGATTTCATTAATTTTAGTCCAACCCTACATATTTTAAACCAACCTTTGTTACCACCTTCAGCACCTGGCACGACAATTGCAGCTGTTCAATTTACGAAAATGAATGAGCAAATGAATATTAAAAATCCAAAGACAACTATTACATATCCTCGAGGAGTGTGCCAAGAATAGTAACAAGTCCAGTAATGCCACATTGCATTAATACATGCATTTATTTCATGATACTTTAGAAATTAAACATGCTGGCACTTCACCTTTTATTCATCTAATCATAATCTGTAAAAAAATCAGTTTTATTATCCAGCCAGCCTGCTGAGCCATTCATCAGGGCTTCGCTCAAGAACAATTTATTATTTTACCTGTGGCATTACTGTAAAATAACAAATAATTTTTAAAAGAGCCCTTTGTTAAGAGTGTGTTTGCTCCTGTTATTAGCTTGTCAGCTATAAACAGAAACTGTGGCTGGGCTGCTCAGTATATTACCATAGCTCTCTTAGCTAGCATTGATGCAACATCAGTCAGACACAATTCCACACCTATGGTCTGGTTTGTATTTAGAAGAGTTGTTTGCTTGTTTAGAAATTATAAAATTGGTTTCCATTTATTCCAGGTAGACATACAAGGACAATGGAAATTTTCCTCCAGCAAATAATGATCAGATGTCCACACTGACACTTTATGAAATCTGCTGCTGGTCTGATCATGAACTGTATGGTGCACCTAAAGACATAAGCAAACAGTAATTCTTCATGCTTGCCCTTAGATAAAATCTGAGCTGATAGCTGTCCCCAGTGTGGTTTCAAGCATAGATTCCAGTTTTTCTCTTCAGCATGTATTCTTCATTATTAGGGGAGTTGTTAGGAGGCAGAGGAAATGATATCACCAGTAAGTTGCTTGTGTGTAGTCCTGTTTCTAGGGTCTGGGCTTTGCAATGAAGGACTGCATTTATTATCTATGTGAACTAGAGGCATGGCAGGGACTGACTTGTCTGAAACTTAGACCATGACTGAGATTGTGATAGTGAGTTATGGAAACAGATGCAGAAGAACAAAACAAAACAAAACAAAACAAAAACAAACAAACAAACAAACAAAAACCCATAGAACGTAATTGAAAAGAGAAGTCTAAGAAGAAAATAGAGAATGGGAATTTAAGACAATTTTAGGCTTCCTAACTTCTCTTTGGTGTTCCTACTATATCAGTTACCCAGTGAGCTTGTTATGATATATGTTTAGATAGTAAGCTGCCATCTTTTGAATGCAGACCTTGCTATTGCTTTCAATTCTTTTGCTATTTTGAAACTAGACTATTGCATCAAGCTGATACAGCCAGTCAGGGACTGAAATTGGTAATGAATGCAGCAATCAATTTAGTGAGCCATTGAACAGTGGGAGGCAGGCAGCATCTCATCTTCTAAGGCCTGCACTCATAGCTTAATTGCTTCCAGAAGCTGTTTAAGATGTTATAAATCATGTAAGCCTGCAAAAATTTGTATTATCCAATTCCATATTACCACAGCTGCTGTCAGCTTCTCTCCTGAGAGAGCTGTCAGTCTCAAGACAACTTGAGACTGATCTCTTTGCCCTCTCCTCTCCCTTTCTCCTTCACTTTTCCCTTTGCTCCATACACACACATTCAATCAGACCTGTTTTGCATAAATGCTCTAGAACTGCAATATATGCAGAATACAGAGTATTTTGTAAATTTATATAAAACTACCAACTGAAATGAATTTTCCTTGTTGAATGTATAAGGCACAAGAACTACATGAATATCATTGCACATGAAACAAACAGCATATGCAATGAGAATAATTTAATGGTTTTCTTTAATAGTAATTATTTTTATGAAACATGGAAATAAGTAATAGTAGAATAGATTATAT
>VXAL01012860.1:153509-174339 GCA_013399475.1 Chauna torquata | reverse complement strand
GTAGAATAGATTATATTTAAAAATATTATATTATATTTAGAATAGATTATATTTAAAAAACAGAAAGCAATTATGATGATTACAACACAACACACATATCCAAAAGACAACCATGGCACTAGACAGAATTTTAATTCTTATTCACTCTACAACTGTCAAATAATCATGTTAACATTCCTTTACTGTTTTTTGATTATATATACTGTATATACAGTCATTTAATATTTCATAGTGATACTACATTAAATGAGCAATGAAAATTAAAAACACAAAAAGTTAATGTTGCTTCTTACAGGTAAACTTAGTTCCAATGTCAAGGTTTTTTAGAATAGAGATAGTAATGCTACAATGGTATACATCTTGCCTAATATTAGTGCTTAAAAATTAGTGACCTGCTCTAAGTGAGAAGTCTAGCCTTCTTCTGTAGTTAATGGACAGGGATGAGGAATTTCAGCACGCTTGCTTGAGACATATTTTAACACCTAAGATGTAGGTGAAAGTAAGATAAATTTGTATTTCTGTATTGGTATTTGTGGATAAAAAAAAACTTTACATGGGTTAATATATGTTATTGTTGCAGCATGACAGCATTTTTGTGACTGTATAGCTACCTAACTGATAGTCTGGATTTAGTTACATTTGGATTCAAATCTGTCAAAACTGTATGAATTCCTTTGGTGAGATCTTGCTTTTCTATTTTGATTGTTCCAGTGTCCTTACAAGATTTCCACTAGTGTTCTGTATGTGATTTGAAGGGTAAAGATTAAATCCAGATTTGAAAGCCCAGATTCATTATTGGCTCTGCATTTATTTTTTAAGAACAATAACCAGTTTAAGATCCCAAATGTGTTTGCAGAATTTATAAGAAAGATTATAAAATGAACAGTTCTATAATTTTCTGTTGCCTGTAAAACGTTTTTTAAAAATAGCAGAGTGGAAATAAATATCATAACAGTTCCGACTGCAATGGGATACAGCACAGGGGAAAAAGATACATAAGAAAACAATGGATATCACGTCTTTAGTGCTCTGAAATTATTTTCTTCCAGCTCTTCTAGATGTACTTTAGTACTAAGAATCTCAGTGCCGTAGCCCAGGTGTAAACAAAAATGCATAATATTTGTAAGGCCCAACTATTTTTTTTAGGAATCATAAACAAATATTAAACTTTCCAAGGCTTAGATATTTTAAAAACAGAAAAATTAAGTTATAATTATGATAATGAGTAATGTATCATTTTCTGCATCTCATTAGTATGAATAGATAAAAAGTAGCAGCATATTGGAGGTTTCATATTATACTTTATTATATTTTTTACAGATGACAGCTGATCTCCACAGGACAGTGTGTGAGTATTCTGTTGTGACACTAATGGAAACATGGTCCTATGATCCTAACACATTTTGCATTATATCAGTTTTGAAGCAAATGGACATACAAATTGCAATATTTACCTTCAGTTAGTAGCACACCTTTCTATAATGTGCTTTGCTAGCACACGAAACATGAAAGAATGAAATGCTAGAGTACACAGCACACAGAAGATTCCTAAACAATGGCTAATGGTAATTAACAACAGGAGAATGTATTTTGCTCCTGAATCTACCACTTAAATTTCACCACTCTTTTACAGGCTTCTTTTAAAAATTATGGCCTGGAAAGAATTTAGTTGCAAATTGGACATTAGAAACATTATGCAGCCAGACTGAGTTCTTTGTTTTATACACCATCAAATATGATGACCCCGATGTTAAATTTCAAATATGGTTATAAATTATGCAGCTATGATCTGTTTTCTACTATTTAGCTACATAACAAAATTCTTATGTAAAGAAAAAAAAAATTATTTGAAATTGCTCCATCAGAACAGCTTCCAAATATGTCTCCAGCTATGAGGTTGTTATGGAAACAGAAACTTTGTTACATGTATTGTTGACTATACTTTAAAAGCAAAATGCAATGGCTGAATTCTTATTTTGAACTTTTAAAAGATAGAGCTATGAATTGGATGAGTACTTATGCTTAACACTCAGATTGGAGCATGGGAAAATACTTTTTCAATAAAACATGCCTTTCAATGTCTTCAGGGAAAGTTAAATTATTTTACTGACATCAAAAGAAGGTAATTAAACACCTATGATGGCTAAACAAAATAATAGCAAGTAGAGGCTGCTTCAATATACATTAGGTAAGAATACTCTCAGAAATGGGTTGGGTATTTCCTCTGACAGCTCATACATAAGATTCGATTTGGATTAATTAAAATTTGTGGTGAAAATAGCATGTACATTTATTCCACATCAGAAAAATTAAAATAATTAACAATTTATCTCTAAGTGTGGGCTTGCTACTTTGAGCAGCTTTCTAGTATAAAAGGTGTTGCCTGTCTACTAAGAAGTGGATTGTAATTGAAAATACAATTGAAAATACATAAATAAAAACACAGAATGTCACATGGCTAACCACTACAAAAGCCTGCTAGACTTTTGAATCCTCACTCTATGATTTAAGCGGAGAAGAACTTTAGGAGTCATAATTTGCCTAAAATTTTGGGGCCTGAAATTTTGATCCTCCAATGAATAGTAAATGTATTTTCCATCTCTAACTTAAGACATTTGTTCATCTAATAACCACGTTCTGTATGTCTTTTAATTTTTAGTTTGTCTCTAAATGTACCCTCATTCAGAAATCCAGTCGGTGGGTACCTAACATGGGAAATGAAATGCACCAACTTCTCCCTGCCACTCCCAACTGTTTATAGAGAAAGAATATGTATAAGACAAAGTAATTTAGAAGCCCACCTTTTAGATGGCTGAAGTTATATAAGACTAGAATTATTTTAATATGATTGGAAAATACACATGTTGTCTACAATAACTTGGTTATTTAGCAACTGCAACAAGTTAACAGAGACACCTCTTTTTTGGTCTTGGCGTGATATCTTCTTTGGGGAGACAATAAATTTCCATCTAGTACATGAAGTCTGTTTCCCAATCTCTTTTTCGATTTCATAGTCTTTAAACCTCAGATACCATGCCCTTATTAAGTCCTCAAGATATGACAAGAATGTAAGAATTTCACAATCTTGTCTTTCTGACAGTGGCCAGGAGAAGGCATTTAGAGAAAAAGTATCTAGGGTAGTTAGACACAAGTTCTTTCTTCGCCTCCTCCCCTTCCAAATCATCCATCAATAAGCAGGCTACGGATTTCCAATTAACTGAATCAGAGGACTCTGATGATGTACAAATTATTTTGTCTTGCATAACAAATCAGGTTACATAGTACTGTTTTATGTTTCAGAATGAAACCTATTCCTTGGTTTTGAATGATTTGAGAACAATGTAGGTATGTAGATCTGTAGCTACTGTACACTTAAGACAGTGCACTCCATATTTCCCACAAATGAAAGCAGTGGTTTATACATTTTTCCATGAAGTAGAGGCAAAGATACAAAAGGATGGCTGAAAAGAAGATCTATGTCATGAAATAGAGGGAGATAACAGTAACCAATTTATTTGTGTGAATTGAGAAAATTCTGAGGGTGTGTTTTTGTGCATGCTGTGACAAAGACACACTTTCGTGCCTCTTTCTTATGTTACAACATAAGGTTTCAGCTATACTTTATATCAACATCCCCTTCAGCATACTCCAAGGTACATACAAACAACATATACAGAGTATAGACTTTGAATAACAAAGCCAAATCCTTGGGAATTAATGACTACTATAATAGCATATTGCGAACAAAATCCTGCAAAATCACAAAGTCCTGACAGATGTCTCCATTTCAGCTGGCAGACCACGTAACAGGAAATGTTTTATGCTTCAATTGTATGCAGCAAGTTCTGTCTGGATTATGGTAATAGGGAAACACCAGCCTATCCCACTTTTAATACTAACTTCAAAATGAGATTGCCAGTGTGATTGGTTTTATGGGAAGAGTCACAAACCTAGACGCATATACTGTGGTTGTTTATGGTAAGGAGTCACAAATTCTGACATGAAAGCTAAGGAATCCTCATTGGTATGAATATTTAAAGTCACTTTAACATGTCAACATTATCAGCACATTGAAAAGGTCAGTATTATGGGGATAGCCATCTTTAAGGTGTTAGCTTTTAAAGTTATTACAAGTGTTGTGTGCTCAGACATTTTTCTGATCAATAAAAAGAAGACAGTGAGTGGAATGCCTGTAGCCAAGCAAAAGTGACCTTTTGGAGAAGATGCAGTTGCTTTGTCTCTTTTAATCATTCCTTACTCTCTAAAAGTCGAAAACAAAATTCTTAGTAGCTCAGAGAAGTGAATCTGGACCATTTCAGCCTTCATCACATCAGCAGAAAAGACTAAGACGTATAATATTCAGTGCAAGAGAATATTGTATGTGCAAAAGAACATTCAATATACGCCAGACTGTGGTTGACAGGACACAGACAAGTGACACAAGTATTAAAGAGTAGTCCTGAGACTAAGAAACCAATCAGTTTGTGTCAACAGAGTATTCCTCATCCTACGTTACCCTAGCTCCTCTAACAAGATATTATAGCAACTGATAAACCACACCTTTCCTTTTGACACTACCACAACCTGCTACTGGCAATGTATGCAACTTTTAAGTTTTTAAATGATTGGCTGACAAAGGCCTGTTGCACATGAAATAGTGATTTTATAATGGCCAACAGGGTATCTGCTATGCAAAGCAAACAACAAAGAGGAAGGCTGGAAAAATATTCATGTTTATTTAAATTGCTTTATCATAGATAATCTCACTCAGAATGACAACTGGAGGTCTCACATGACTAATTCTAAAACATCTTCAAAATTTCTAAACATCTTTGTCTTCTAAAAATCCATACCTAAAGCGTAATCACAACCAATCCAGTGAAATGCTAACATCAACCTCATTCTGACAGATAAAGGGAATTGAAAACAGAATTAAAAATAAATACAGAGGTATGAGTGATCTTCTCAGAGAATCAGGAGTAATTCAGGGTTGATGGGACCTGAGGAGGTCTTTAGTTCATTCTCCTGCTCAAGGCAGGGTCAACTCTGTGATCAGGCTCAGTCTACTCAGGCTACTCCAGTCAGACAAACCTACAAGTATAAATATTACCCAGCCTCTCTGGGAAGCCTGTTCCAGCTAGTGTCACTGAGATTTTTGTTCCTTATGTAAAGTTGGCATCTCAATTTTCCTTGTTCTCCTGTCACACAACTCAGTAAAGGGTCTAGTCTCATCTTCTTGATAACCTTCCCTTAGGTGTTGGAAAGCTGCTATTAAGTCCCCGTGAAGCTTTTTTGTTTGCATGCCAAGCAAGCTCTTCCCTCAGCCTCTCCTCATCTGTCATTGTGCTCCAGTGGACCACATTTACAATGTGCATATAGAATAGAATAGAATACATAAATTTAAAATATATGCATAATGATTTTAAGAGACCTTATCATAAAGCCAAAAAACATTTTTAGCTAAATCAGATAGGAGAAAGATTTTAGCAAGATATGAATGACATTTGGACACTATGTAAAAGCATTTTACTAGATGCTGTCAAGCTTGCTGTCACACCATTAAGAAAGAAGACTTCTGATGAAAAACAAAGAAATAAAACTAAACAAAATCACTCAGCATTTAGAGAGGAAGTTAAGAAATGAACAAAAATACTCATAAGAAGTAAAAGATAGGAGAAGGTGCTACTAAACATCAATCAGAAACTAGGAATTGTGGGAAATTGGTAAAGATAAAAGGTACAAAGAGAAAGCAGTAACAGAAAATATAAAGCAAAATAAATTTATAACACATATTAGGAAGGAAAAGATTCAGAGTAAGTTCTTGTTTTCTTAGTAAGTAGGTATTGGAAAAATTGTCAGTAAAACATTCAAGAGATTGTTCTGTTCCATAATTACCGAACAAGCAAACCCAATAATCCTGATATTTACAGTTGCCCATCCAACTTTGATTCAAGGTAAAACACAGAGTGCTTCATAACAGACTGGATTAATAAAACATTGAAAGGGGGTAACCAAATTAATACCAGTCAGAATTGGTTTATAAAGAATAACAGTCATATATTTATTTACCTGGATATCTTTCCCTTATGAGGTTAAAAGCATTGTTTGTAAAGGCGTTGATGCATGCATTTTTTTGTAGAGATTTATAAAAAGCTGTGGTATTGCCCTGCACTTTCATTAGGTGAATTACTGCTAGATCAACAGCAAGCATTCAGTGACTTGCAGCAGCATTACAGACCTGCAATTGCAAGCATTTCTAACAGACTATTACATGATCTTACTCTTTCTTAATTTAACACTTTCAACATATTTTATCAATAATATGGTATAAAACTACCACTGACAAAATTGCAATTAGGATAATAATAAATGCTTAGGAAGGCAAAACAGTGATGCATAAAAATTTAAATCACTTAACTAGCTGGGTGCTATCAAAATGTGTGTAAGTTTGCACATTTGGATAAAAAAGACCATGTGCCAGATGTACCAAGGGGGAGTATCCTCACCCAGGACAGATTAGAGGCTGAAACTGCTCTGGGTTCTCAGCAAAGGTACGTGCTTCCAGTACTGAAAAGAGTTAAGGCATCCACTGGATGAAAAAATAGTGTAATATGTCATAAGGAGGAGCAAAACCATTTTATCTCACTTTTTTATCTTACTTTTGGCATTGTTTTACTGGAATACTGAAGCCAGTCAGTAAATTCATAGTTCAAAAAGGAAGCTGAAATTGACAAGAGCCGTGTCAATTCCAAACTATCAGTTTTATCTCCTACTAGAGAAGACAGGAAGATGATGTGATAGTATTATCTTTCCTGTAAATAATTTCTTCATGATAAATAATTCCATCACCTTTTTTTTGTTATTATTTTTTTGCAACGGAAATTTCTTATTCACCAAGGGCTAATTACTTATATTTTGTGAAGTGAGTTCCTTGAAGTGTTCGCTTTGAAAGTGGCTGCTGCCTCCCATTGTTTCTGAATGAAGTTAAACTTCTCTTCAAGTAAGATGATTGGTCTAAAAACATACAAATGTAAAAATATCATAGAATCATAGAATTTTCTGAGTTGGAAGGAACCCACAAGGATCAACTCCTGGCTCCACACAGGACCCCCCAAAAATCAAACCATATGTCTGAGAGGATTGTCCAAACACTTCTTGAACTCTGGTAGGCTCGGTGCCGTGACCACTTCCCTGGGGAGCCTGTTCCAGTGCCCAACCACCCTCTCGTTGAAGAACCATAAATCGTTCTTCATATGAGAGAGTTTCTCCATATGACAGAGTAACATAGGAAATAACGGTTAGAATGCAGAAAATACTTTTCACAGCAGTAAAGCAGAGTTATATCAGTTACTTCTTCCAGCAAAGGTTAAATAAGTTGAAAAAGTAAAAGGGAATACTTCTAAAGACCAGTTACAGTCACCAGTGCACTCCATAGTTTAAAATGCCTGTTACTATATGGAATCTTTAAAATAAACTGACTGATTTTTCTGTAAGGACTATGCCTGTTAAACACGAGTTTGTTTAAGAAGACTGAAATATTAATCTTTGGTTATAATCAAATAATACCTTGCTAAGCTACAAACATTTTTGCTTCTTATTGAATCAGGTCAGAGTTGTGCTTATCTTTTCTAAGGCAGACTTTGTATTTCACTAAATACAGTGTATCAAGCATGGTGGGCAATGGATAACAAATATACTTTATAGCCCCAAACTATTTGTTTTTTTCTTGGAGTCTTTTTATGTCTGTATTACCCTATTTTGTAAAAATTAAGCTTCTGCTAAGGAATTATGTATGATTTTTGACTATTGCCAATAATCTGAAGAATGACAGAATTTGGTTATATGAAAGTGAAATAAAATCCAGGGCATCAAGAGAACTTCTATGTTAAAAGCAGAAAACAATATAGGACATAAGGATCTGGATTACATAAATAATAACAGCCCATAGGAGTATCATTAAATGAAAGCGAGCTTAGTGAAATATTTGTTATTTCAAAAATGATTTGACTTGTATATGTGATTAAGTGTTCCCAAATGAGTGTCCAGCTAGTACCCACAATGGCTAGCACCTGTACACAGACAATGACATGCAATAATTGTGATCTGATTTATATCACCCTTCGAAAGGATGCTGCACAATGGACACATTAGACAAGGAAATTTCATAATTTCATTATTCATTATTTCATATTATTTCATAATTTTCATTAGTTGTTGCATT
Organism: Chauna torquata; assembly: GCA_013399475.1. Lineage (NCBI taxonomy): Eukaryota > Metazoa > Chordata > Aves > Anseriformes > Anhimidae > Chauna > Chauna torquata. Next base: position 166,118 of record VXAL01012860.1, on the reverse strand, counting down.
GTGGCTAGTGCATGAACTGAATATATAAGAATTGCTGGCATCTGATTGTATGCTTAACATATAGATAAACAGTCAGTTAAGAAGGGCATGATAAAAATGTCAAAGAAGGCAGTAACCACCAGAAGAATGTGTGGCACAGTATAATTGGAGTAACGAAACACCTGAGTGGGGAAGCAGGATGTTTCAGTCTTTGTCTTCCAGTCTCTGCATGAGTCAGGCACCATATTTTACTGTTTGATAATTACAATTCCAGTGTTATACTTGCTACCTCTCATATAGTCTGGTTAAGAACCTGGGTATGGATAAAGGTCTCTGGCTAGGCAAGCTTTAACTAGTACAAGACACAGAAGTGCAATTAGAAACAGACTCGTTGGCAGTAAATTACTAAGTGCACTTTGCAATGCCTAAAGGATGCTACTGCTCCTTGAGTGCCCAGATTGGTCAGTGCACAAAGTAGAGCTGCTATATATAAGTAATAGCTACCTGGCCTTTTTCTGGGGTGTCTCAACAGGCACGTCTTCCATTATCAGGGAAATACACTATTATGAAAGTATTTTAAAAAAATACTCTTTGCCTAGTTGCCTGAAACACATTCAGTGTTGATTTAAAATGTATGGATGATTACGTATCTTCATGAGATGGTTTTGAAAGTCTAAAACTTACCACTCTGTTTCAACACCAAGTAATGAAAGCACTTCAAGCTGAGGTTGTGTTTAACCGTACTCCAGTTGTTTCTTCATTGTGTCGTATGCTTTGCACTTTGGAGTCTGGCCAGGTGTATTTTTGTGTTTACTTTCTAAAATGTCAGTGGCTGTTCTGTAGCTATAGTCCTTCTTTAGCTGTACAAACACTCCTCTCAAAGGTAAGTTTCTCAGAGGTTATAAATATCTACTATTATACCATACCTTCCTCCATACGAAGTAAGCTCCAAATCAAAATGGCTACCCAAGGTAAGATTTTTTAAAGCCAGTATAACTTATCTAAGCTGAGTAGGTGAAAGCGCCTATGTGCAGCTAAAAATTATTATCCTATGAGCTGCTACCTATATTGTATATGACTTGACAGGAGACATTTGCTTTATAAATCTTCTCATCTGACCTGCATTGAATGTATCAAAGGAGATATCAGACATACTTTATTGCCTTTTGCCAAAGAATTTTCTTCTTCTTCATCAAAAATCTCCACAAAGAAAAGTGTGGGCTTTCCAACCAAAGCACTCCCTCTGGTTTTCAGTTCTTAGATATTCACAACTCAGAAGACCTCTGATTTGTGCAATCCCATTCAGCAAAGTCACAACATAGTTTCCCAAAAGCTGATTTTAGAGCCCTGTTTAGATTAGAGTTTCATGATTTTGTTTCTAAATTCCTTACACACTTGAAAAATAGTAAACCAAACAGTCGTAAATCTTCTAGACCGTTATAACTAAAACTAAGAACCTTACCAGTAATTCAGAGTAATAAAACATGTTGAAAAGGCACTGTTCATTTTGGGAGGGCATCACAACTGCATCTGATATATATTCTTGTTAAAACATACTTTTTTCTCTAATTCAGGCAATTTGTCACAGTTGTCAAAATTAATCCAAATGGGATTTAAGAAGCTAAGCAAATTACTTAAGATACTATTTATTTTTGAGTCAACAAACTTGATTTATCTAAGTTATTATCTTCACTCTGTTGTTTATAACTTATCAATTGTGGTCTTTTACAAGCTGCCAGCTTGCACTGTGGATGCACACAGAGAAATTTTGGTACATCACATAAATTCTGAAAATTAATAAGCAGTAGCAAGCCATTCATCTGTGTGTTTGCATACAAGTAGGAACTTTTAAATTCGGTTTTATATTGGTATGTATATGAACTAGTGCAATGCATATCCAGGCTTGACTAGAAACTGCCTATCAATTTGTGCACATTACTTTTATACCTAGTTAATTGCAATAAATGGTGCACTTCTGTGAGACTTTGGTTTCAGTAGTTAAGCTCTAAAAAAGCTTAAATACCTTCCAAAAGAAATGGGAAAAAATAAAAACACAAAACTTTAATTATCTGAAACCCAGGCCCTAAAATATGTCTTCTTCCCTGCCTTATTTCTGCCTTCTAATTTCAGTGCACACCATGAGTATTTATTTCAATGGAAGTTTCACATAACGGGAAATGTCCTTCAGCAACTCCAGCTTGAGCTCTACTAGTCAAAACCTGGAAAATTGTACCATTGTACCTGGAAAATAGCACATAACAGCGTGGTATGTTGACCTTGCCCAGCTGCCAGATGCCCACCCAGCTGCTCTGTTACTCCCCCTCTTCAATAGGACAGGGGGAGAAAATAAGATGGAAAAGTTTGCGGATCAAGATAAAGAAAGGGAGGTCACTTACCAGTTATCATCATGGGCATAACAGACTCCTCTTGGGGAAAATTAATTTAATTTATTGCCAATTAAAAACAGAGCAGTATGGTGAGAAACAAAAGCTAAAACAGTTTCCCTCTATGGCCAGCTCTTTTTTTGCCCAGGCTCAACTCCACTCCTTCACACCTGACTCCTCTATCCACAGCACACCCCTGAGCAGCGCAGGGTGATGGAGGATGTGGGTTGCAGTCAGTCTTTAACAGTTCCCCTCTGCTGTTCCTTTCTCCTCATGCTTTTCCTCTGCTCTAGTCTTCTAGGGGCTGCAGCCCTTCAGGATAAACCTGCTCCAGCATGAGCTCCTCTTTACTGGCCGCAGATTCTTCACAGCATACCCACCTGCATGAGGTCCTCCATGAGCTACAGGGTGCTGTGGTTTAGCCCTGGCAGCAGCTCAGCCCCACACAGCCACTCACTCACTCTCCCCAGGTGGGATGGGGAGAGAATCAGAAAGGCGAAAGTGTCCCGGCCAAAACCATGTCACAGGGAAACACCTGGTCCTCTCCACAGGCTGCAGGGGAATCTCTGCTCCAGCACGTGCAGCACCTCCTCCCCGTCCTTCTTCTCCCACCTTGATGTTCACAGGGCTGTTTCTCACACTTTTTTCCTCACTGCTGTGTGGTATTTTTCCCTTCCCTAAATGTGCTTTCCCTGAGGTGCCCCCACCTTGGCTGCTGGGCCCAGCCGTACCCTGCGGTGGGGCTGTTGGAACCAGCTGGAACCGGCTGTGTCCGGCACCAGGCAGCCCTGGCATCGCCTCACACAGGCTGCCCTGCAGCCTCCTGACTGCACCGGGACACCTGCACCCAGTACAAACAGTACATAAAATATATTCAAACAGCACAAATCATAAATAGGGTCACTTAGCAACCTGTGAAAAATACTTACATGCTCAGTCAGAAGAACTATCACTCTAATATTTAATCCTTTATTACTTTCAGAATATAATCTGCTGTCTGCTGTCATAGATTTTAATTATGTTAAGTGCTATTGAAAAAAGGTTCATTTGGTGATAATAATGCACATGGATTTGTGCTCTCTATGGGAAATATTAAATTGCCTCAGTTAAATGTTTCTGCGATAACATTACACACCATCCCAAAGGAGCCAGAAGCAATGTAAGAAGTGATGGCTTAGCAACTTGATGTGTTTGGCTTGGTCTGTTTTCACTGAAGCTATTGTTAATTAAATGTTACTAATACTTATGAGAGTTACAGAAATGACCTTAGGAAATTTCTGGTAATCCTAGACACCATGATCTCAGTAAGAACAGTTCTATTTTTCCCTTATAAGAAAATAAAATGGAGGTGTTCATATCCAGGGTCAACCCTTCCATTTTTGTTTGTATGCATATGTCTCATTTAAATTATTGTTTTTCTATCTGGTCAGAATTTATAAGCACAGCCTGCCTGGGCAGTTACTTTTGTTTCCAGAATCCAAGTCGTAATAACACTAGAAGAAAAGAAGCTCCTGTGAGCTAAATATTTCACTCAGAGGACAAACCATACGTTTTCATGATTCACAATGCATTATAGAATAAATCTTTCTGTATTTGTTTTTCTCATTGGAAATACTTTCCAGAACAATTATTGGTTTATTTATTCATTAAATGTTTTAAATCACTTTTCTCTCTCTTTTTTTTTTTTCCCCCAGTAGTTTGCTTTTGTGCATCCTGTTCTTCATACCTTGAAGAGTTTACTACAAGACCAAAGTAGACATTGTCTGCTTTTTCTCTTACTATCTGAAGAAATTCAGAAGTGACACTTTTCGATATGCGGCTGTATTCTCTATTTCACTGACACAGAAAGTGGTAAACAAAAGCATAAAATATCACTGGAACTGCCATAAGACTACTCAACGGAAATTGGAAACACTTCCCTAACTAATTAGGATTGCCTTCAGTTTGCGAATATGAGTGCAAACATTCCAAAATTTCTGAGGAGAATGCAAATATTATCTGATCCAAAATGTGGTGGTTTAGACACATATATAAGTGGCGTTCCTGAATGAGTTCAGTGAACTGGGATGAAGAAGGGGCTGTGAATTCCAGCTGTGGAAAAGTTGTGTTGCATGACAGGATGCCTAGTGATTCACTTACAGAAAAAAGGAAGGACATTTGTAATCCAACAATACAGAAATGTGATTTCTCTGACAATGGGATTCACCTGAAGATTCAAGAAAAGTAAGGAATAATAAAATAGATCTAGCAACCCACACAGTCAGAAACAAAAGAACCTGGTAGCGCTCTTCTGGGCTAGAAGTTTATGCGAGTATAAGCAGGCCATGACTGTCAGAGAAAAAAGCTAAGAGAAATTCTTCACATTGTTATCAGATTTTCAGCATAAAACAGAAAAAAAAAAAAAATTGTAAATGAGGATTCTACCTGTCTTGAAGAACAGAGAAATGAATGAGGCACGAGAGCACCTGGCTGCCCATCACAGTCCAGAACAACCACAGATGACTTTTTAACATTTCAAAATGGTGTGAAATCAGAAACTCATTTATGAGCCTGTAAGCTCATGAAGCTTACAGGTGATACAGTGATTTGGAGAAGAGTGATAAATAACAAAGCAGTCTGGATCTGGATACAATCACACAATTTATGTTTTAACATGGAAAATCACGAAGCAGCAAAGACTGAACAAACTTAGACATCTGGAGATTCCATCCTGCAGGACAGCAAATGTGGCAGGAAAGAGACAGAGATGTTAATCAGCTAGACAAGAACTTGATGCAGTGCTCACATCACAAGGATTAACATCTTTGGATTGCAGAGAATAAAGGACCCAAATGATTTGATGCTGGCTTTTCATTCTAGTGAGCCCATTTTCTGGTTTTACGGTCAATAGATCATCACATTTGAATCTATGTCATTTCAAACAAGAATTTTGATAAAATCAGTTGCTACTATTTTATGCAGACAGACTGCGTACAACAAGGATCTTTTAACTAGTTTAGCATCTATGGATAAATACCTTCTCCTAAGTAAGGGACATTGAGAGTAATGGGGACTCAGATTTCTTCAGAGAAATTTGCTGTATTTTTAATATGAGGCAGAAATAATTCTAAGTTAGAAAATATACAATGAAACATTAGTGTTATTAGAAGTTAATAATAATTTCTTTGCAATGGTAGTAAAAACCCTGTCCTGATATTCCTGGGGACCCTGCAGTTTTTGTAGGTAAGAAAATTGTGGTAAATGCTGAAGTCTTCTGAAGCACAGAGATAATACACTATATCAAAATGAAAGTGTCAATAGCTCTTTCATGTTTTTGTCCTTGTAGAGGCAACAGGATGACTGTATGGCTTTATATCAAAGGAATGAAAAACATTTTTGTTAAAAAGCACGTAAACTGGCCTTCTGCATGAACAGAAGTAATAGAGATTATTAAGTTTCAATTTTTACATTCAAAGATGGCTACATTATAATGAGAAGGTTATTTCAAAATTGAGAAGAAAAAGATCATACTTTACTTGAAAAGTAATTAGGTACACTGCAAATGGATAGGTCTTGGAAATTTCTAATGAGAAAAAAATATTGAAATTACGCTAAAGGGGTAAAATAATTTTTGAGGTAAACTTCTACCTAGTGTAGTCATAATTTTATTCAGACTATTTATTTACATCTATAAGTATCTCATGCACAGCCAGTGTATAATTTCTGGAAACTAGTGGAACTATAATTTAAGTTTGATGATTGACTACATTTTTTCTTGTGCTTTTTATGAATATAAATATGTGTATATAACCTAATATTTGGATTGCTGCATACTTCCACTGATTAGTTTTGTGTATTTAGTGGGAAAGTAGGTAATCTCTCCTGTTTTCCTCACTCATTTATGAAAATTCTTTTTACCTATGTATTCTTACAAAAAATGAAAGAGGTGTAGAGATCTGGCAGTTCTTGTTGTAGTTGAAATAAATATTCCTATATTGTCTATTCCTAATTTTTCCAAATCAAGACACAAACTGAATCATGGTTTGTATTGGAAGGGACCTTAAAGACCATCTAGTTCCAACCCCATTGCCATGGGCAGGGACAACTTCCACTAGACTAGGTTGCTCAAAGCCCCATCCAGCCTGGCCTTGAACACTTCCAGGGATGGGGCATCCGCAACTTCTCTGGGCAACCTGTTCCAGTGCCTCACCACCCTCACAGTAAAGAATTTCTTCCTAATATCTAATCTCAATCTACCATTTTTTTTAGTTTAAAGCCCCCTTGTCCTATCACTACAGTCCCTGATAAAAAGTCCCTCCCTGTCTTTCCTGTAAGCCCCATATAAGTACTGGAAGGCCACTATAAGGTCTCCCCAGAGCCTTTTCTTCTCTAAGGTAAAAACCCCAACTCTCAGCCTTTCTTCACAGAAGAGGTGCTGCAGCTCTCTGATCATCTTCATGGAGCTCCTTTGGACCTGCTCTAACAGGTCTTTCTGGTACTGGGGACCCCAGAGCTGGATACAGTACTCCAGGTGGGCTGTCACAAGAATGGAGGGGGAGAGTCACCCGTCTCGACCTGCTGGTCACACTTTTTTTTTTATGCAGCCCAGGATACAGTTGGCTTTCTGGGCTGCAAGCACACATTGCTGGCTCATAAACAGTTTTTCATCCACTAGTATACCCAAGTCCTTCTCTGCAGCGTTGGTCTCAATCCATTCATCACTCAGTCTGTATTGATATTGGTGATTGTCCTGATCCAGGTGCAGGACCTTGGACTTGGCCTTGTTGAACTTCATGAGGTGCACATGGGCCCACTCCTCAAGCCTGTCAAGGTCCCTCTTTGTGGCATCACTTCCCTGCAGCATATCAGCTGCACCACACAGCTTGGTGTCATCCACAAGCTTGCTGAGGGCCCACTCAATCCTGCTATATATGTTTAATATGAAGATATTAAATAGTATTGGGCCCAGCACGGACCCTTGAGGGACACCACTCATTACTGGTTTCCACTTGGACACTGAGCTGTTGACTCTTGGATATGACTATCTAGCCAATTCTTTATCCATCTAACAGTCCATCCATCAAAACCATCTCTCTCCAATTTAGTGGCAAGAATCTTGTGGGGGACCATATCAAAGTCCAGGTAGATGATATCAGTAGCTCTTCCCTTGTCCAGTGTTGCAGTCACTCCATCATACAATGCAACTAGGTTAGTAAGCATGATTTGCCCTTTGTGAAGCTGTGTTGGCTATCTATAATCACCTTCCTGTCTTCCATATATTTGCTTTTATCTTTCACTTGTTGTGCTAAATTTCCATTTATTTTCTTTATCGTTCAATGTGAATAGGAAAACTATTCTAGAAGATCAAAGTGAGGAGACTGACACTGTTCTAAAGATAAGTCTGTATTTACACCTGTAGCTATGCTATAGCAATACAGTTAGCAAGGATTATTATGGCTGAAATCAGAGTCTTCGTTTGGTATTTCCAGACTAATAGGTTGGTTAACTCAAGTTTATTAGCTAGAACTACAACTACTTGGTTCCTAGAAGTTCATGTATGCAGAACTGGCAGCCTCAAATTGCTGACAGTTCTGCATGTATTTAAAACGTGTTTGTGTAACATGGTGTTCCTGTACTCAATATACCCAATCACATACTCAGGGGAGAAGGCCATACATCACCACAGACTAGGTTTTGTGAAATATATTAGTGTAGCTGTGCTTCTCTCCAAAGCAAAATCTGTAACTGGCTTTGCTGTACTTGGTGTCCGCATCCCATGCAGAATGCACACTCCACTTTGAAATTGTTTTCCTTATAATAATAATCTGAAAAAGCATCTGAAATATTTGTTCAACAGAATTATTAGTCATCTAAATATTTCCGTCAGATCACTGTTTTAATTTATTTTTATGTTTGGAACTGAAGAAACGCAGATGCAGAAAAGTGGAAGAGGCTGTATGTATCACCACAGTACATCTCCAGAAGTGAAATTTCATACTGCATGGGCTGTTGAGAATATGACAGGTTTAAAAGCAGCAACTGAAAAGATGAAAGCATCTTTTTTCTTTTCCCCATCACCAGAAAATCTTAACATGCTATCACATTCTGGAAACTGTTCCTACTTTGTTTACTGTACCTATTTGATTAAGCTGAAGTTCCCTATCTTCTTTTTCTAAAAGTTTCAAAGCCTTTTTTACCTCTGTAATATTCTGCCTGAAGGTAGGGCATTAGATTTGTGGTATGCTGATGTTTCCTTTACGTTTCATTATAGTTGTTGCCTTTCTCTGCTGCAGCCTATGTTTATAACTTAGCAGTTCAGTTTGTTTGCCCAACTCCCTTTGCATTCCTGGGACTTACAACTCACTGCAATATTAGTTCTTGTTGCCAGGGCACTTTGTATAACACTTGACTCTATTTTAATGTACACCTATTTTTGGAGCAATGCAATGAACAGACCTTCTCCTTAGTCGTTTATTTTTTCCCAGACATTTATTTGGAAGTTATTAGTTCTGTTAGGGTATCCACAGATGACAGATTTCTCCATTCATCGGTAGTAGACCAAATATGGCCAAGACCAGATGCTCACAGCTTAAATGTGAACACAGAAAGCTTTATATCCTGTGTGTTAGATTAATCCCAGATAATCTGCATTGATAGTATGGGTTCTCAGTTTCGTTTCTTTTACACTTTGGTTGCTTTTCTGTGAGTGCAAGTTGGATGTAGGGTGCTACTGCTAGTGAGTGGAATGTGTACTCACTTTGAACTAATACTGGTAATATTGCTAATACTCGCCAATATAAGATGGTGTTGCTCTGAGGGGTTAGCACAAAACAGCTAAGCCTATGTTGTGCACTTGTATAACCAGTATAATAATGCCTGCCTTTGGCGGAACTGTCTGATCTCTTCTACATATGCTGTGCAGTCTCAATTGAGGCTGCCCCAAGCTCTTTCAAACAGAAAGTCATGAAATCCCTGGCTTCTTTAGCATGTATAATATTGGCTGACAAATATAGTTTCTGTGTGCAGGCAGCCTGGGCTGGAGGCTAAGAGGTTGGATCTTCCAACTGTGCTGTTTAAATCTGAGACAGGCCTTCCTACCCGGGGAAAAACCAACAAAACACCCACGGTCACTCGTTAAATGAAGAGTGTTTTCTCGTAGGAATCTTTTCTGCTGCTTTTATTTGAACAAAGCTTGGCTTTAAATCTCAACTCAAGTGAGTTACTTTACCACAGACAGCAAGACAATCCATAAAATGGGAATTGTGAATCTTAAATATACTAAGTGACAAGACAACACTTAAGATGGCATGAATGATGCCTTTGTGGACAGGCTGCATCCCTGTTCATTAAAAGACAAAGTAAAATGCAGGTGGGTGTGACGGGATTGTGAAGCTAATCTGTATTTTCACACCATTATAAAGCGTCTAGATTTGCTTCTTCAGATTCTATACAAATAGCACAACAAAAGCCTTCCAGCATTCACCACTATAACTTAATCATACAGTCAGTAATTCCTGCTTCACTTTCCTTCACCTACTTCTTCCTTGTGTAGTGTTTTCTCTCCATTACCTCAGTTGGTACAAACCAGTATATTAATCTTTTTTTCTAAAACTGGGATACTTCTTCCTGTCAACAATACTTATTTACCGTACAACTATATCCAGCTTTTCCTTTGTTTCAGCAGATTAACCACTGTCTCAGATAGATTTCATTCAATGCATTTCTGCAGATACATAGATCCACTGGTATTAGAAGGAAATGCAAAAATCGTAGAAATTATTTCAATAAGTTTGGAGTCTCTGAAGCTAGTTTTCACCAGAGATCAGGGGTGGTTTGACAGGGGAAAAAAAGGTAGGTTCATGCAGAAGGGATGTATGCTTCTGGATTTTTCTGTACAGCAATCTATCTTAGATTATCTAACTGGAAAAATAACTTTCAGGGTTAAATAATAACTTCTCGTGTCCATATCATAGATGTGACTAAGAACACAGTATCTGAACACTAGCTCAGGAAGGCCTTATCCTCAAAGAGTGAAAGAGGCAAAAATATTTCTAGGCACAGGGGCATGGGGATGAGTGTGATCAGTATTATCAAACTATTTCTCCAGCGGCCCCGCGAAGCAGAGAACAGGTTTTTGTCTCCTAAACTCACTGTTACATCTTGTATACCAGTGCCAGTAGCATTCACTGTTCTTCCTTTGTAATGGGCGCATAAAATAATGCACTTCCACGTAGATGTGCTGAAAGGCACCTCTAAACCTAGGAAAGGGCAACATTGCTTTGCACAGTTGTTTCTCAAATGAAACATAATTGTTAGCACAAGGCCTCCCAACAGTTTTAGAGTGTATATTGTCACTACATCTCTCTCAAGAGAGAGATGGGAAGATGTGCAATATCACAGAAGGAATAACCATGAAAACAAAGCATACAGTTAACCAATATAACTTTCAAATAGATTTATTTTCTTCTAGACAGATATTACTAGGGTATCTTAGTCAGTTATCCTAAACATAGACAAAACAGTGGTATATTCTACTATCATACTCAATACTCCAAAGGCACAAAGGTTTTGGTACCAGATAACTCATTCTTTATCCATCTTTGCATGTGGTAGCACATCCATAGCATGCCATTTGTCAGCATAATGACAATTCCTGTATTCACTTACTGCCTAGAGGAAAAGATTTAAATTGTTTCTGGCTAAGGGGCAGTCATCTAGAAAGCTTGAAACTTAAGCCTTTTAGTTTCACAATATCTGGGAGATCTGGTACAGTCCGTTCCTGAAAAAGCCCTGCTTAAATCTGTGGCCAGTTTCTACCAAACTGTGATCAGGACACAGAGTGCACATATGTTGTTTTATTTAGGTTCTACAGTGAGTTATTAAAGGAATAAGGCAACCTGACAACAGATCATTTGAAGAAGGAAATGCTGGTTAAAATAGTTAAAATAAAATGTGTGAAATCAGCTGGGTTCTGCAAACTCTCGGGACTTGATTCCTTTGTTAGCACCACAGCACTGGAGACCAGGTGGTTAGAGGAGGATACTGTGAAATGTAAAGATGAACAGACTGCTACCGTTTGCTTTACTTCTTTATAATGTATTTTAAGTTTTATTAGTATGGAAATCCAAAAATTCAGGCAGAGGTATGATTATGAAGAGTAAAGGCAATGTGCAGTGAGCTATGTAGACACTTCTCTGTACTTGGTGGAGCAGTATGAACTCCAAAGTAGGTCACAAGTAACATTCATCTTGTAGACTTGACCTAGTACTCAGTGGACATTTAACCCCATCACAAAACCGCTGGATAATGTAATAAATACCAATTTTGAAACAGCCCTGTTGGTACAGTATCTTTTTCTTGGCAACTGCTTCTGCTGAAAAGGGACAAAAAGAGTTCAGGATAAAAACTCTTCTAAAATACTGTTCTTCTCCTATATCATGTGTACTTGTATATTGATAGCGTGGCAGCCGGATATTACAAGTACATTAATTTCTTAGATATATGAAGACATATATAGAAGATATGATTAGATATATAAACAGGAGATGAAGATCACCCTGTTAGCTCCAACTCATTCTCAGTTTAGGCAGCCATTGTTTTCTCCACTTTGATTCCCTTTGTTGTTTTTTTTTTTTTAACCTTCTTTTTATTTAATTTCCTATTATTTCTGCTACTCTCCCTGTCCTCCTGATGAGGCTTAGCAGCAGCCAGCAAATAACACTTCTATGTGAATAGCATTATGAAGGAATCCATTATGATGACTTCAAGCCAAATGGAAGATGGACATGAAGTGAAGGGTCTGGCCATTAAGCTTTCTATTTATGATCAAATATGATCAAATCCAGAACATTGAGATCTGGGATTATTCCAAGGATGGACTTGATTCTTTTCCTTAGCCTGTGTTGTTCTTATGGAGAAAAAAAATGTAAACAATGTACTTTGAGCTGAATTAACTGTAACTGAAATTCTTGTCAGCTTTAAAGACAAATAGAATCATAGCCAGCACTTCACACCAGCACAGCATTTCATATTGAGCTTCCTGGATTTATTATTTTATTTTATTTTACTTTTATTGGCTTTCCTTTCTATTTTCAAAATAAAATGTTAGAGGTTTTTTTGCTTTTTTTTTCTCCATCTCCAGCTGGATTTGTGCTGGAAACTGTGTGAGGTTATCCCCTCTAATCAGATCCCTAGAAGAGCCAACCCCCAAATTTTAAAGCTCTTCAGAGTTGTTCTGTTAGCAAGACAGTGCACATGAGACGTGTAG
>VXAL01012860.1:138944-153495 GCA_013399475.1 Chauna torquata | reverse complement strand
AGTGAGAAACAAATGAATTTCATTTTTCAATTTTCCCATTGAAGCTATAGAAGTGATTTTATATTATTCAAGACTAAGGCAGTCTTCAATGCTAGAGGTCATTAAGAAGAAGCCTGGGCCTATGGGAGTGTCAGTGGGACTCTTAATATTCTGACATCTTAGGAGTATGTGGACCACAAAGAGCCATTTTAACACTCCTTGTGGGGACTCATGGCCCCACCAAACCTGCGCTCCAAAAGTCCAAGAAAGTTTCACCAAGGCTCCAGATAGAGGAGAGGATATCCCACATACCAGGAACTTCCGGCAAAGGAAATAAGTAGTAAGGAAAGTAAGTTTAAAAAGACAAAAGCTAGATAAGTTAAAATAAATATTTGACTTTCCAAAGCAGGTGGATACTTTCCGTTCGATCCAGGAAATAAATTTGTATATTTTAGTGAAGACAAAGATGTCTTCAGAAGATAATACAGCTCTTGTATTAATAATATACTTTATGTTTTCATGTAATGAATATGCCTTCCTCCCTTTATATTCGGATCTGTACGTATTTTGCTTGACTGCTGATTTGTTGTTTTTCACTATCCTCACCATCTATTTTTACTATGTATTTGCTTAAATAAAACAAAAATAGTATGAAGATCATAATTTAGGAAGTGATTTCAAGTCACAGAATCATAGAATATCCTGAGTTGGAAGGGACCTACAAGGATCATCAAGTCCAACTCCTTGCTCCACACAGGACTACCTAAAAATTAAATCATATGTCTAAGAGTGTTGACCAAACACTTCTTGAACTCCAGCAGGCTTGCTGCCATGACCACTTCCCTGGGGAGCCTGTTCCAGAGCCCAACACTCTCGGTGAAGAACCTTTTCTTAAAATCCAGCCTGAACCTCTGCTGGTGCATCTTCATACCATTCCCTCGGCACTGAAGGGAGACTGACAGGCCTAAAATTACCAGGGTCTTCTTTCTTGCCCTTCTTGACAACTAGGACAGTATTTGCCAGCTTCCAGTTGACTGGGACCTGTCCAGGTTCCTGAGACCATTGAAAAATAATTGAAAACATTCTCGACATGACATCAGCCAGCTCTTTGAGTACCGTGGGATTAATTCTATTGGGCCCCATAGACTTATGTGAATCCAGCTGGAGCAGCAAATCCTGCACAAGTTCAGTGTTGGCTGGGAGTTTATCATTTTTGCAGTCACGGTCCTCCAGCTCAAGGCTTCAGGGGTCCCAGGGCCCATCATCAGTGTTTTAAAGGCATCACTCTGCTATATCTACATGCCTATTTGTGAAGTGAACAACCTCATCAAGTAATGGACTGATGTTATTTCTGGTCCTCCTTTTGCTGTTAACGTATTCAAAAAAAGCCCTTTTTTATTATCCCCTACAGTACTGGCCAACTTCAACTCTAACTGAGCTTTGGCCACACAAATTTTCTCCCTACAATGGCAAACAACATCTCTGTAGTCCTCCCGTGTCACCTGGCCTCACTTCCAATGGCCATACACTTTCTTTTTCCACTTAAGCTCTAGAATAAGATCCCTGCTCAGCCAAGCTGGCCCTCTACCCCACTTGCTTGACTTCTGACATTTTGGAATTGCCTGTTACAGTGTTCTTAAGAGGTGATACTTAAAAATTGACCAGCATTGATGGACCCCAATGCCTTCAAAGCAGTTTCCCAGGGGATCTTAGTAACTAGTTCCCTGAGCAGCATGGAGTCTGCTCTCTCCCTACCCAGGGTGGAAGTTTTGGTGGCTGTTTTCTTCCTGTCACCAAAGATATCAAACTCAACTGCTTCATGGTCGCAGTGGCCAAGATGGCCACAAATCACCACCTCACCCATGATTTACCTTTGATAATTTGGATATGTAAAAGCTGAGTATGGCATTAGACTTATACAGTTGTCCAGGCTGACAGAGATAAATAGGCACCTTCAAATAGTGATTGAACCCCTTCATAACATACTCCTAAGACAAGTGGAATTAATGAAACGTTGTTCTTTCTTTCTCTCTCTTGACTGTAGAGATACTCTAGATAATTAATGTAGACCACGTGTCTATCTTTTAGACAGAAATGAGGTGATGTGAGTCCTGCTTCTGCTGTATGGCTTGGGTAATCATAAAATCATAGAATCTTTTAGGTTGGAAAAGACCCTTAAGATCAAATCCAACAATTACGTAACACTACCAAGTTCACTACTAAACCATGTCCCTAAGCGCCACATCCACAGGTCTCTTAAATACCTCTAGGGCTGGTGACTCCATCACTTCCCTGGGCAGCCTGTTCCAATGCCTAACCACTCTTTCCATGAAGTTCTTCCTGACATTTAATCTAAACCTACCCTGGCGCAACTTGAGGCCATTTCCTTGTGTCCTCTCTCTTGTCACCTGAAAAAAGAGGCCAACATCCTCCTCACTGCAACCTCCTTTCAGGTAGTTGTAAAAAGCAGTGAGGTCTCCCCTCAGCCTCCTTTTCTCAAGACTAAACAACCCCAGTTCTCTCAATTGCTCCTTGTATGTCTTGTTTTCTAGTCCCTTCATCAGCTTCGTTGCTCTTCTCTGAATGTGTTCCAGCAACTCAATGTCCTTCTTACAGTGAGGGGCGCAAAACTGAACACAGTGCTCAAGGCGTAGTCTCACCAGTGCAGAGTACAGAGGGACAATCACTTCCCTAGTCCTGCTGATGCAGGCCAGGATGCCCTTGGTCGTTGGCCATATGGGCATGCTGCTGGCTCATGGTCAGCCGGCTGTCAGCCCATACTATCGAGTCCTGAGCTAGTTTGTGTCTCTAGTAGTTATTGCAATCTAAACAAGTCAGATAAAAATGTGTTAAACTACGTTTAAAATTTTCTCTTCACCCCTAAAGAAAGAAATGGTGATATCTGTCATTCTAAATGAATTAATTTTATATATATTTAACCAATACCCATAATTGTTAACAGAATTATCTATTATGGTATATTTGAGTATTAAATATGCAAATGCAAAGGGGTTACCTCATGTAGCTAAATATTCTTGCAGTTAAACCCTACTTCCTCCTTCTAGGAGGCTCTAGTGTCTGTTCTGAAGATAAAAATATATCTATTGTGACAAAGCAACTGCAGAACAGTCCTGTGGAAAGATGCACTAGATCAGGAAAAGACTTATCTACTAGGTAAATGAGTTGAAAAACTGGTTCTGGATCCCTGTCTTGGCAAAGAAAAGACAAAATCGATTATGACTTCACTGCTCGTATTTACTGCTTTTTTTTTTTTTTTTTTCCAATGGGCTGCTCTGTGCTTCAGATAATAATTGACCTGGTTTACTTGAAGACAGTTGAGAGATGGAATCCTCTAACCAATGTCAAATTGTTAAAAAACAAACAAACAAACAAACAAACAAAGATGAGGACAAACCCTAGAACACACAAATACATTAGCTGTGCTAGTGGCATTCCCTCTAATGTCAGTAGCTCAGCAGTGGCCAATAGCAGTCTTGCTGGTCTGACATGACAGTTGCTGGTTGCGTTCAAGGCAGATTCCATAAGAGTAACTTCTTCTGCACCACATTGCACAAGACTTGTAAAAAGAAGGAACACATTATATTATACCATCTGATACAGCTAAAAAAACCAGGCAAGGCTGAGAGTGCGTAATGCATGAAATAAAAGCTTCTATTTTTTTCTGTCTAGTAAGAGATATTACTTCTCCATATCTATCAAACAGAAACTTCTTGGCTTCTTTGCTCATTTCTAATCTTAGAACTTAAGAATATAAAAACAGTATCTTTGGTCTTTGAACTTAATACAGAGAACATGTTTACCTAAGATGTAACATAATTTGCAGCACGACACTTTAAAATTAAACTCATATTCTAAGCAGGTGACAATTGGAGCCATTACCAAGGAATAACTAGAGAACACCTGAGTGCCCTGCTAGATATCCCATCAGCATTTCCACATATTCACAGAAGCATTGCAAAGCCCAATGAGTTCTTTTAAAACATCAGCAAGTCATAGTCCAAAAATTGCCTTATTAAAAAAATAAACAAAACAAATGCAATAATGCATGGAGAACAATAATAGGCTCCTAAGCTTCAAGGACCATTTTAGGAATTTCTCAGACATCAGGAGAGCCACAACTGTGGCTACGTTCTTTCTGTGAAACTCCTTGATACAACCCACTGAATATATTCTGTTATATAGCAGCATGAGTATTACTTTCTTTGGCTAAAGACAATTGTAATTTTAGCCAAGTGAAAAAAAAAAAGCATCAGCTGTGGTAGTGGATCTCCAGATTACCTCTACGCATGAGGTTTACTGGATTGCCAGTAGTAAAGGATCTGTAATTTTCTGGTGAATGCAGTTCTGGAGGTATCACTGTGTATTAAGATTGCTATGGAAAAACATATCCGCTTCCACTTTGTCAGTAGTCATGGTCTCATGGTAACTGTGACATGTCTGGACCTATTTTAGGCACAGAAGACTTAAGGCGCTGGCTAGGACAGCAGACTGCCAGGAGCACAGCTTGTTCCTTGTCTGACAGGTGAGCTAACACATTACTGGTCAGTGGGAGAGGGTAGAAGGAAGACTGTGACAGATCAGGGAACTGCGGAGAACATCTATCATTTTTGGCTGCAGCTATATTGGTAAGGCCTGAGAAGGAAAGCAGAAATAGTAGGAGTGGACAACAACCACTTCTAAAGTCTACCTGTCTACCACAGACTCAGCTTCAAGTCCTTCCCTTCAAAGTTGCCTACCGTTCAATTATACTGATGAGTTTTGAGGGAGCTCCAGCTTCAGGTAGAGGGTGCAAACCTAGGGGAGCTAGGATTTTAAGGGTACTTTTTAACAAGAGCAGGGAGCATGGTTGCCACCTACTGTTCATGGTAACTGGAACATCCTAAAAAGGTCAGTCCTCTGGAGTCCTGTGAGTGATCTGCAAATTGGGTGACATTTCCCATTCTTGGAAGGGGTATGAAGAAAAAATGGACCACCACCTACTGTCTTGTCCAGCTATCTAGATATCTGGAGAGCATCTATGGAAAGTGGCAGCTATATCACAATGTCTGTACATTGAAGCAGATAAGTAAGTCAGATTTTTTAATGCCTATTTTGGCAGCAATCTTGAAGCTAAATGCCTATTGTTAAAGTAGACATGAGAAGTGGGAAAAAGACAGGAAGCAGCCAGAGGAAGTCTGAGGAAACTATAATAAATGTTACTGGGGTACTTTTTCACTTATATGCCAAAACTTTTATTACGCTGGTTAATTATTTCTCAGGCAGTTCAGTTTAGCTCCCCTAGCGGTAGTCCTAGTTTCCTTTTTTCTAGCCAGAAAGAAGCAACAAAGCATAAGACCCAAACCCATTATTCAGCTACCACATTTTCCTGGTTTCTCTCAAAAGATCATATGCTGCTTTTTGGTGAAACTATTTTTAAAACATGGTCAGTCTCGATATATATAACTTGCTGTGAATAGAGGTGCTTTAATCTGGAAAGTAGAGGGCAAGCCTAGTACTTTTGAAGGTTAGTAGTTACAGGGTACATTCTATAATGATTATAGGCTGCTGTCTCATTTACTCACTGCATTGACCTGTGTTCCCCAGCCTCTGTCAAATGGCTTGATGAAGGCTCTGCCTTTTTGACCACAATTGCTACCTGCAGCAGATGTGAATAATCCCTGGACCTCCTCCTCATCATCATCTCTCCCCATGAACAGACTATCAAGAAGTTCAACTTCTCTAGAAAAAACAGTGATCAGAAAGATGAACCCGTCGCACACTGTAGTCCTCCTCTCCCTCGTTCCCCTTTTCAAGGAGACATAACCAGTCTATGAGGAAACTTTGCCTTTGTGTAAGCTAGTTTTTATTTTTATCAGAGTTGTTTTAACCCTAGATTTTAAACTTTAAACACCAGAATTTAAATTTTTAGGATTAATTGTTGCTCAATTTGAGATAACTCAAAGAGTTCACATTTCAGGAAGTGCTGAACTTTCCATCTTAAGTCAAACTGATTGCTCTAAGGAAGCAGAAGTTGTGTGCACCACACATAGACTACTCACTCCTAGGCAGTTGGGAATACTTTGTGAGTTGGTGCATTACACAAGCAGTCAGGGGAGGTAAGCTTTAAATCTGTTGCCCTTTTAGCTGTGCTAAATGAAAGGAGGAATACAGAAAGGGTTTTCTGATCCACTTTTCATGCTGGCCTCTAGCACATCCTTTGGGTCTAATCACCAATGAAATTCTAGGTCTTAATCTAATGGGATTGTTGTAGCTTTCTGTCGGTATTTCCACTTTGACTCAGTTATTTGATTAAATTTTGGTGTAAAAAAAATGGGAAAAAAGTTTCCTTTAAAAAAACCTGCAGCTCTGAAAGCTGTTGCAGATTTTTGTGAATTGAAATTAAAATTGTCTCTTTTTTTATCTGAAATGAAAGTTCAAGTTGATGTTTATTAAAAAAAAAATGACACATGCTTCAGTCATGAGTTGCAAATGACAACCAATAAGGTAGTTGTAAACTCAAACTAGAAGAAAAATAAAAACTGGGAATATTGCATACTAAGATATTAATTAAGAAATCTTAGTTTGGGTTCAAGGTATGTATTAGTAGCTCCTAAGGTAAATAGGTTATACCAGGAGCTCTAAAACTGTAATCTCTGCAGTGTCAGTATTCTGCAAAGACAAGGCAATTACTCAGTTGTACCTTTTGTTTTAGCGTACTTCATTTAAGTCATTCAAGGCACCTTTAAAATGAAATAAGTCTGGTTTCCTGACTCCAGAAATAGTATAGTATAAAGTAAGATTAATCTCCTTGCTCTAGTGTATGATATGCTATTGACCTTGGCTTTCTCCGATGAGCTGAAAACATGCAAAAAAAAAAAAAAAAAAAAGAATCCAGTAAGTCCAGTAAGTACTCAGAATTCAGCAAGATGAAGCTCTTTATTTCTTGCAAATCATACACAATTTAGAACTGTTGTTCCCAATTTGCAGTCAGTGATCTGCAAAGAACACACCAGACATATGGTGGGACTTCCCTTCCTTCTAACTATTAAATCACATTAAATAACAGTATGTAATAGAGAAAATACTTTCCCAATATTATTTTTCCATATAAACACATGCTGCCATTGACATAGGGTTGTTTAACTGGAGAAGGATGTGCTCTACAAGTCACATTCCCTTTTAAGTATGATCCATTCTGCAGCAATATTGTCAAATTTTGATGCGTGTTATGCAGTGTACCATGATAGAAAAGCTTTAAGGGTATTCTTATATCATTGAGATCAGATGAGCACTGCTTGTGTATTGTAGCTCCCACTGATTTCACATAGACTTTGACTTTCACAAGGAATGCAAAGTGGCTAGCTGGCTTGCAGGAGGATCTCTGAAGTATCCTCAATATGGAAGGATTTTATCATGGTAACATTGCTTGATCCTACTGCATTTTGTTTCGCTCCTCATTTCCTTCTTCATCCCCCTACATTTTCTAAGCTTAAAAATATCTGAGTTTGGAAGGAGAAGCGCAGGTGCTGTTGTGTTAGAACAATAGGCTATATAACATTTTGTGAATTAGAATTAAAATGACAACGCTTCCTCTGGAACCATTTAATGGACCTAACTTAATTATAAAAAATGTTTAGCTTTATGAGAAAACAACCCACCCACCTTAATAACTAGATTATTAAATTGAGTATTACTCATTGTTTATTGGTTCTCTGTACCGTGCACAACACAGTGAGAGTGTGACTAGCACAGAGAGGTCTTCTGTCAGCAAGTTTGGTATAATTCATGTATTATAGCTACCATTTGATTGAGCACATCTTACCACAGTTTTTGTCATAATCAACTTGTGATTGAGACTATGTAGTCAGACACTTTCTTTGAATGGAGATTGTGTCATAATCAGTATGAGGTTTAAAGCGTTACCTAGAACAAAAACCCCTTACTTAGGGTTAGGAATATGATATCAGACTTTGAGCTCGTGAGATTATCCTTAGGAGTATGTGACCAGAAACTTTGTTGAAACTGGCTGTCCAAAGAAAGTTTTCATGGGCATCCATGAGTAATCAGTACTAGAAGTTCTGATAGATTTTATTTACCCTTATTTTAAGATGGTCATATTGATACCTATTATGCATACCCTCATTTAAAACCATACAAAGAGAGAGAACAAAACATTGCATACCTAAGCCAAGAACATCTAGAAAATAAAGAGAGCAGTTCTGGACAAAGTTATTTACTGGCAACATCTTTGCACAACATTTTTCCAAAGTTTAATTTTCACAGAAGGAATCCTTATTTAACTAAATGCCTTATGGTGGCACCTATTCAACGTGTTACAAAAGACTGAATTCGTCTGTGCATAGACAGGTATACATTGAACAAATAACCCTATACTACCTAGTAAATAATTTACTGAGAATGGGAATGATGCAGTGGTGGTATAGTTTTCAGAAGACTGAAAATCTATTTATGTATTAGTAGCAGAATTAGTAAATTTTACTGCTTTCTGGGCAAGTCGTGAGAAATGTTTTAGCTGGTCAGTTTTGCTGGCTAGATACTATCATAATGAGTGCCCTGTTTTATACTTACTCACCACATAAATTAATTAAATCTGTTGTTGGATTTCTGCAAGTAAATATAAAAATGCTGATCTACTATTCAGTACATGATACATCACCTTCTTAACTCTTCAATGCCTGCAACTGCCCTACTACATGACACACGTAGTTCACGTATGTCCCTTTTCAGTTAGGGGCCCAACACAGCTCCCTGTCTGCTTGTCTGAACTCACCTCCTATTGCATTTTCCCACAGCGTTGCCTTTGTGGTCTGTCTGTTTTCCTCTGTCAGCTCAATCGCCTCAACTCAGCATACACCTCATCTAGCCCTTATCACCACACTATTTCCCTCTTTCTGTTTAGACAGTAACTTAAAACAGTAGCTTCCATTTTACCCATAGGAACTGGGCTAGACAGACCAGCACAGTGTATTGCTAAATTGTACAATTGTGGTGTTGATTCTGGAATAAGCTGAATTTCCCATAACGATTAGCCTGAAGGAGGCTTCACATTAGTGCTGCTGTAACATACTATAATACAGAAATCACCTGGGAAATCATTTGTGTGTCGATAAATGCCTTAGTCTTATTTATATGATTTTTCAGATCTTTAGAATTTACACTAATATCTCCCTGAAGAACTTCACTTGAGTCAGCAGGTTTACTTTGTATTTACACCAGCAGAAATCAGAAAAATGTTTGCAAATGGACTGGAGACATCACATATTTTTCCTAGTTTCAGGATATAAGTTAACCCATTAAGCTATAAGCTTGAAAATTTTCCTTTTTTTTTTTTCTTTTTTTTTTTTTTCCTCTTGTGCATAAATGAGATGAGCTGCAAATTATGTTATTTGGTAAAATGCCCTCAAAGTTAAAAGATTTTTATATTTTTCAAGTATTTTCCATATGTTGTTTTAATAGGGCTAATGTTAAACAGAGCTAAATTTTTCATGTGAAAAATTTACATACATTGTGTTTTCTATTGATGTCAGTTGGCCACTGTATATTATAGAAGATAGGAACAGTCAAAGACACAGTGACAGTATAGAGTACCTGCACATCACTCTCTGTTGCATCACATTCAAATGATTTCTGCAGCAGAAACATGAGGGTAGGAAGGGAGATCATTAGAGACCACCTTTTTCTGAATATTACTCCTCACAATCTTGGTGACTGACTTTCTGGCCTCCCTGTGAGAGCTACCACCATCTTGAACATTGCTTATTCACATCTATAATTGTCTTGGGACCTGTTTTGAAACCATAAAGGAAAAAAGAAAATTAGGTGTTCAGAGACATAAAATACTTTGTGCAACATTCCCTGGAGTAATTAGTCACTCAGCAAAACATGCCTGTAACTCCTAGCAGTGTTTTGTCATGAATGAATTCAGAGTGGAAAATGTAGTTACAAGTTGCTCAAGAGACCTGACTTTAATATTCTCAAAATTAAAAATCTGCATCTGCCAATGAAGACATATGAATGCACAGGCAAGATATAACCACAGGCAAACCTCCACAGCTGGCTGCAGATAGCCCTGAGTACTACACTTGCATTCCCCTGGCCAGAAGCAAGCCAGCTGTGGCAGGGAAGCCATGCAGCCTTCTTGCAGAAGGCATATTAAATCAAATGCAGCACTTTGCTAACATGACTGTACAGCTTCTGGACCAGAGGTGGTTTTTTTGTTGTTAGATTTGGGGCTTTTTACACTTGATTTGTCAGGTGCGTAGGCAGATAAACTTGACTCTGCCTGTACGTGTCCCTGCAGCATGACTAAAATGAGGCAGAAGTGCTGTGGGAAAAAAGGATGTGATCATTTAACTTAAGCGTCTATTATAATCACGTATATAAAAGGGTAAATTAATGTTGTGCGGGCAACTTCAATATTAGCATTCTCCAACTTTTTTTGAACGGATTATATGACAACTTTAATAATGTTCTTTTAATATCTTGTGTGTGTATATAATGTTTCTCACACACCTTTATAGTTCTTTTTATCTCTTTAATTGTCTAATCCTTTAAAAATTCCTGTTAAATTCATGGTTTTGTTATGGATTTGAAGCAATGGTCTGAGGAATACCATTAATCGTTATGTAAATAAAAAACCTTACTTCCATTTGTCGACTTTAAATGAGATGCTTGTCAATTTCAGTGATTGCATGTTGACTATTGATTTAGAGAAAAGACTAAAGAGGAAAACTTGCTTTCACAGCTAACTGATAGTCATTAATTTGTAGAATTGTAGCATGCCCATTACCATTCCTTCCTAAGAATTTTTTTTTTCCGCTATTTCCAGTGATTGTCATTACTTAGTCCAAATTTTGCTGTGTCAGTTACTGCTCCAAGGTAATGGAATGGCTGAAATTGAAGTTGTTACTCTGGATGATGTCATACTGTCATTATATATTATACATCTATTTGCATTTTAATTTTCTACTCATTTAATGCCTTCAGTTTATTTACTTTTAGAAAGTAACATAAACAGCTGCACACTGAAATTTTTCTTGGTGTTTAAGATCTTTTTATGAAGTAGTGATGCTTTTTAAAGTTATACTAATGCCTCTTAGTACTTCAGATCATTCCCCTTGTACATTCCTTTGAACTGGCAACATGGAATTTCAAATCCTCTTTTACTTCAAATTCAATTCAACTTTCAGGACTCCTAATAAGCTTCTATTTGCTATTCAGTTTAACATACTATGGATCACTTTTAAATTTGTCTGTTCCCATTGTTCAATTCTGTTTCACCCTGTTCTTAAATGCGTAAAGTCTCAATCACAGTAAACAATTCCGGAATATTTATTTTGGATAAAAATTTACTGATGCTAGTTCCTAATACATGCATTTATGAAACACTCGGAAAAAGGTCCTGATGACATACCGTACCTTTTGTAAAGACAGATGTTTGTGGGAATGTCTGTCCAAAAATGCGAAAAATTAATAAAGAGGTAGAAAACAAGATGGGAATAAAATGAAGTTAAAATGCCACTTGACAGTGGTAAGCATACAAAGAAAAATGGAGTCCTGCAGAGCTTTTAAAATAAAGGTAAGTAACGTAAAGCTGAGGATATAACTGAAATATTAAAGAGAGGTGAATAGACACAGAAGGGGAATTCAATGCCTTAAAGAGTTCTCAGTATTAGCCACCTTTATGTAGCATGACATATGCTTATTAAAGCTGGCAGAAAGAGCTAAACTGACTGCAGCTTTACCTTTTCATATTTGATCATTTATGATTTACCAGTCTTCTATTATAGACCAACCTTCTGTGTCTTCATCTTTGTTCTTGCATAACCCCATTTATCAGTGGCAGATCTGTAGCAGCAGAGAGTAGTGGAAGGAGGAGCTGCACCTACAACCTTTCTTTAGCACTATGAGACACACCTATATTAATGCATACTTTTTAGAATATCTATTAGCATTACTCTAAAAATGGTTATTTGGAAATATATGCAATATATTCCATATAGTCTTCTACACACCAATGCTCTGCATATGGAGTTGTTTACTTAAATTATCTAATGTCTTCAAAAAGTATGGCATACTTAAATCTTTTTTTTTTATTTAACCCGTAATTTTTGCTATTAATATTTTTTAACAGATTGCTTCAACACTGACAGTAGTTTTTCTATCACTTATTGTAAAAATACAGAGAATGTAATGGGAACAGTACAGAACCCAGTCCTAGGACAGAAAGTATTTGTGGGTTAACCCACCAAACAGTGAAGAAAAATAGTGAAAAAAGGCACTGCACACTAAACTAAGTAAATATTTCTTCTGTGCTCTAAGGATTGTCAAGCTGGACCCCCCTGACCTGTCAAAATGAGTTAGTTTCAGCAAGAAAATATACTACTTGAAAGGTCAGGTCACAGGCAATTCAGCTGGAGAATCAGTAACAAGCGAACCTAAACAGCCATCAGATCCCAACAAGTTGTCAGGGGAAAGGTTATCAGTCAAAGCGCAGGAGTACACCATTGGCTTAGAATGAAACTCTTTAACAAATGACTTTTCCATTCTAAATGTTTTCCTAATTGTGCAGCGGTAATTACTCAAGGAGATGTTAAGACTGGAAAATATGAGAACAGCAATTGAAAAGTACATGGAAGAATGAGAGAAGGGCATGAAAAACTTTTTCAAAGAGACATTCTTTCCTTCCTTACCAGTAAAGTAGAGCAAGGTCCCATACTTAACTCCTTAAATGAATACACCAGATTTGGCAAGAGAAACAGCTATGAGCATTAACTCATTTCTAAGTCTGAAAAGTGGTAGAGATATTCTTATTCATTTCAGTGCTGACAGTTTTTTCTATGGATTTTTAACCATATCTATTTTGGATTATGTGAGGTACTTAAGTGATCTCAATAATACTCTTCATTGGCTCGGTGGACAACTAAGGTCTAGATCAAGCTCAGCTAAGTTCAAGCAACTGAATTACCTGTAAGTACCCAAGAGATTGTAGTCACTGTATGCTTGCAGGAATCAATGGAGAGTGAAGGGTCCTGCAAGTTACATCTCCCACTACAACACCATAAATCAGCCTCAGTATCTCTCTCTCTCTCTCTCTCTCTCTCTCTGTCTCAATTCTAAGGACTATAGGGAAACTGGACTCCTACCTTAGGCATCTGAGTTAGGTGGGACAAGTCTTTTCTTAGGCCCCCAGTTTTGGTGCCTGAATTGGACTGGTGAGGTGATTTAGCCTAAATCAGTTTATATGAGTATTCTGCACTGAAGCAACTTCTCTAAGTTACTTAGGATATTTGACCTTTTAAACACTAAAAACTTAAGCAAAAGAGTAATGGTATCCCTACACTGCAGGTTGGGAACTCGGTCAAAAAAATTGAGGGGCTGTTCAGAGACTAAGGAGAACTTCTCTTTGTCCAAGGATTCCAAAGATTTTCTCACCCTTGTCAGTCAAAACTGTCAGTCAAAATGGTAGATCAGAAGGAAAAGTCTGAAGCATGACCCTGTGACTCTCCCACCTTGTTCTTTAAGCACAACATCAACCTTTAAGCTGTAGAGGGCAGGACAGAAATTCTGCAATATCAACTTTCTGTGCTGGTAACCTTACTTTATATTTCCTGTTTGCAATGGAATATTTTAATCATAGTGCAAGGGCTATGGCCATAATTTTTCCCATTATGTTCTACTGTTAAATAAAAGATACAGTTGTTGCTGATGTGAGTGAAATGCAGTTAGTATGAAAGGCTATTACTTCATCAGTGGTAATGTAAAAATAATTATCTCTTCATTATTTGTAAGAGCATAATTGAAGTAAATTACTGATCATGTTTAATTGAAAATTAATTATAATGCTTTCCAACTAGTTGTAAGACTAGAGAAGCATGGTCTGACCACATGTGGATGACAAAACTACAACCATTTTTTTTTTTTCCTAAATAGAGGAACTCAAAAAAAATGGATACAAAGAAAGTAGTCTCTCTTTAATTTAGGAAAATTTCCTTTCTCTTCTCTTCTCTTCTCTTCTCTTCTCTTCTCTTCTCTTCTCTTCTCTTCTCTTCTCTTTATTTTTTCTTTTTCTTTTTTCTTTTTCTTTTTTTTTTTTCTTTTTCATTAAACAATGAGTAATATACCAGCAGGAATAAGCTAATGTTTCATTTCATACTAAAAACATTCTGTTAAGAATCCCATTATCTACCACACACAGCAGTGCTAGGTCTCATTTGTATCCTGAGAACTAAGCTGTGCTAGCAGGCACTTCAAAGTCCTTTGTGTTAGAGCTGCATGGACTGGAATTCTTGTTTCCTTATTGCTGATGTAGAAGCTACTGCTCCTGGTTGTGATACTAATACCTACTGTAGCCAAACTAATGACAGCTCAGCCATGCCTGACTTTAGCTGGAACAAACCATGTTTCATCTTTCCAAAATACTCAAATGTTTATTTTTGGATTCCTTGGTTCCTGGAGCATATAACAATCAAGTTCCTACTTAAAATTTCTGAAAGTCAGCCTTAAAATGTAGTTCTGGTAAAAACTTTCAGTCTCCTTTTTTTTTTTTTTT
>VXAL01012860.1:128010-138936 GCA_013399475.1 Chauna torquata | reverse complement strand
TTTTTTTTTTTTTTTCATTTACGTTTTTGAGCAATCATTTTGTTTTTTTGGGTTTGTTTTTTTTTTTTTTTTTTGGTACGTGGAAGAGAAAATTCTGCCCTTGCTTTAGGTAAAGTAAATAATTTACTGCAGTTTTGTCAATCAGCTGATTTTCTATCCATATTCTTCTCAGTATGAACTACTGAGAGCAACCTAAAATTTCTGTACTACAGTATCTGAAATATCAAAAGCTGTTTTATTTGTTTTTCCTTGAACACAACCTATCTACTCTCAATGCCTGTAGAATCAATTTCCTTTTTAAGATTATACAATCACAGAGTCCAAAAGTCCAGATACTCTTCCAGCTACACAGGACTTTGAATATGAGGAAGTCCTAAATTCCCAAGGAGAATAAAGGATATGCTAAACGATCATTGCATAACATCATTGTGTGTTAACCCTGAAGTATGAAATTAGAGGTAGAGCTGTCTGCAAAAGGACCTGGGTCTCCCTGTGCTTTTAAGCACAGAATATTCATCCACAAAAGCCACTCTTAGTTGCTGGTTGAACCACGGAAGCAGTCACATTCTGCAGGCGTTCATGTTTCTACTAGTGCTTTTCTGGAGTTCTTAGGTTCACAAAGGAGCCTTGGATATCACAATATAGACTGTTTCTATGCCTTAATAACTGATTACCTGATAGATTTACATCTTCCAAGTTAGGCACCTTTTTCCTTTGCACAGCATGTCAGTCAAGTTGCAGAGCAGAGGATGTCTGAACTTCTCCCATACAAAAGATGCTTTGCTCACCCATAGGATTGAGGGGCCTCATGTAAGTAAGATTTACTGGTTAAACAGCATTTATCAATTTATCAATACAGACACACGGGATTCAGATATCATTTCAGAGTTTTGCGCAAAGTATTGCCTACAGCAGGGGCTAGAAACTAGGTATTGCTTTTTCCAAGCAACTGTCCTAACCCATAGGTGTTTGCTTTCATTCTTGCATCTGATGAAAACATTATTTCATCCAAACTAGAATACTGTCAAGAGAAGGAATGTACTCCATGACACTGCATAGCCTGTTGTTTGGACAGTCTTCTAAGTTAAAAATATGTTCAAATCACTGCAAGAAATAATTGAACTGGTTCTACCCCCAGGGAAGGTATGTTGACTATTAAGCAGTTCACTAAAAGGAGGTGGTTTTTGTTTTGTTTTGTTTTGTTTTGTTTTTCTGCATTTTAAGCCATTTCTTGAGAGAAAAGACAGGAGAGGATTTAGGATTATGAATACTGATTAGGAAGAGGCATATTCCTTCAGCCAGTCATACAGACAGAGAAAAATGAAGGGTTTTTTGCTATTCTTCACATTTGCTATTGGACAGCTAAGGTAATACCCCACTTGGCCTGTTGCCTTCTTAGATATGAACATCTTCTGTTTTTTGTAGGGCAATCTGGGGCCACACTGAGTGGGAGCTAGCAGTGTGCAGATTCTGTGGGTGATCCAGGGGTGCTGCAGTGCTCTCCCTGGGAACATCCCTGATCTTTCACAGCTTCTTCCACCTTAAATGAAATTCACTGTGTTCAGAAAGAAATTCCATGGCTGTGTGAGGGTATAAAACTGGCCCTTGAAAATAACAACACCCAACAGTAAGCCCCTCTTCTTCCTCTGCCAAATAAAATGTTTCTCTGCAACTTGTTTTTCCTGAGCTCACAAATTTCTTATACCCCCACCACTTTCTGATGAGCAAAGGCAGCAGGGACCTCTCTGTGGAGCTACCTGACCCTGGCATAGCCTTCTGAACTGTGTCACAATTGGGATATGCCTGAGGCTTTCTCTTTTGCCCCCTGAATAGTACCAGTCTTTGTTGCCCTATTGGCCTGTGCTTGAATGAATCTTTTGGGTGAATGACGTATTCCTTGACATTAACCATGTTGCCTCCACAGAGAAGGATATTAAAATGACCTAGCCTTATTATCCATGTGATAGTCACTCATAAAACCCCTGTATTTACTAAACTCTATCACACTATGATACATGACAGCCCACATTTATTATAAGCTATATGTTGGCTTTTAGAAAATGCTTTCCCTTTCAAATAGCAGAGCTTTACAGGGAAATACGCGAGTCTGTTTCTGTAGTTCTGACAGACAAAACTGGATAGAGCAACAAAGCAAAGCATAATGAACATAGAACTGGGGTATTGTTGGAAAGACAAAATCTAGCTAGAAAGAAGCACAAATAAACTGTATTTTACACATCTTAATGTTTAAAATCAAATTACCATGTGTTGTATATTATCATACATACAAAAATCCTACCTTCCTTCAAAAAGTAGTAGCTTGTATCATGCGGCATATCCTATAGGCTGTTTAACAGGTGTGGTACAGATGCATCTGGCATTTCTTACTCAATAAAAGTATTATTTTAATGTAAAAAAAGGGGAAGTTGCATAGCTTCCTATTTTAATAAAAGAGAAAACTGAAGAGCTCACAGATACTGCCTTATCGACAATAGAATGGTTCAGAAGGAGACTTGTAATCATTATATCTTACATACAACCTTTGCCATTTGGGCTAAGCAGTACGACAATTTACTCATGATTACTAATACTCTCTCATATCAGAAAGAAATGTGCATAACATATAGCACTGAGTTTAATGAAGAGAAAGTTCCTTTGGACAGATCTGTGGTTAGTGGAATACATTCATATAAACCCCTTCTACGAGAAGGTTACAGCATTGGTGGATAGGGGAAGAGCAACTGATGTCATCTACCTGGATTTATGCAAAGCATTTGACACTGTCCCGCACGACATCCCTGTCTCTAAATTGGAGAGACATGGATTTGATGACTGGACCACTCGATGGACAAGGAATTGGCTGAATGGTCGCACTCAAAGAGTTGCAGTCAACAGCTCGATGTCCAGATGGAGACCAGTGATGAGTGGCGTTCCTCAGGGGTCAGTATTGGGACTGGCGCTGTTTAACATCTTTGTTGGTGATATGGACAGTGGGATAGAGTGCACCCTCAGCAAGTCTGCAGATGACATCAAGCTGTCTTGGTGTCAACATGCTGGAGGGAAGGGATGCCATCCAGAGGGAGCTTGACAGGCTTGAGAGGTGGGTCTGTGTGAACCTCATGAAGTTCAACAAGGCCAAGTGCAAGGTCCTGAACCTGGGCTGGTGCAATCCCAAGCACAGATACAGGCTGGGCAGAGAATGGATTGAGAGCAGCCCTGCGGACAAGGACTTGGGGGTGATGGTTGATGAGAAGCTCAACAAAAGCCAGCAATGTGCACTTGTAGCTCAGAAAGCCAACCATGTCCTGGGCTGCATTAAAAGAAGCATGGCCAGCAGATCAAGGGAGGTGATTCTCCCCCCTCTACTCCGCTCTTATGAGACTCCGCCTGGAGTACTGCGTTCAGCTCTGGGGCAACAAACATAAGGAGGACATGGATCTGTTAGAGGGAGTCCAGAGGAGGGCCATGAGCATGATCAGAAGGCTGAAGTACCTCTCCTGTGAAGACAGGCTGAGAGAGTTGTTCAGCCTGGAGAAGAGAAGGCTCTGGGGAGACCTTATAGCAGCCTTCTAGTACCTTAAGAAGGCCTACAAGAAGGGTGGGGAGGGACTTTTTGTCAGGGAGTATAGTGACAGAACAAGTTTTAAACTAAAAGGTAGATTTAGATTAGATATAAGGAAGAAATTCTTCACTGTGAGCATGGCAAGGCACCTGAACTGGCTGCCTGGAGAAGTTGTGGATGCCCCTTCCCTGGAGGTGATCAAGGCCAGGGTGGATGGAGCTTTGAGCAACCTGGTCTAGTGGGAGGTGTCCCTGCCCATGGCAGGGGGATTGGAACTAGATGATCCTTCAGGGTCCCTTCCAATGCAAACCATTCTGTGTTTCTATGACTTTATGATACAGAAAGCAAAGTGCCCTTGACTGATATGGCCTTTTACATGTCAAAAGGAAGAGTAGAGTTTTTGGTATGAATAGGATATGGGTTTTCTAGTTCTCTTAGCTGCCTTTGAGAAATGCCAGACTATGTGGTTTCCTTTTAAGAGGGAGAAGATAAGAATATTCTGAGGTAAATTATTTCTCATAATGAACTGAAAGTCTAAGTCCATATCATAATTTTAGTCATTACAGACAATCAATTTATCTATAAAGTGCATTGTTGTAACTCTAGATTAACTGCATAATTACGTAACCAGAGTACTATAATATAATGGCATACATATATTATGAAGTTTAAAACAAATAATTCATGATAAAGCTCTCATAAGAATTTTTCTTACTACAATCAGACAAAACAAATCAATCTACTGATGAACATTTAGGTGTATAAATAATGTTATGTAAGGAGGTATTACTGAAACAGTGTGACTCCTAGGAATGGTCATATGCTTAAACACTGATGCTTATTTTAGGGTCAAACAAAAGGGTCAGCATCATGCTTGGTGGCATAAGCAGATGTATAGAGCCATGAGCTCAGTTAGAAGCTGATATGCAGGCCTGGTATTTCTTTATGACCTCTTTGTTTCTATTTAAAGTGGCAATTTATTATTGACCTACCAGTAAAGCCCACTTGGGTTATCTGAACGATCTCTTAAGCATTTTAAATAATTATTTAGTAACACTGAATTTATCGAGGATATTGATTTCCTAACTAATCCAATAATCAATTGGTAGCGTAATATAGCAGCACTTTAGTTGTAGGAGACTTCAGCTGCTATCAACAGAAAGAGAAAGGCTTTGTCAAAATGATAGCAACAAAAATGACTTATCATCTGAAAACTGTGAGAAACCTAAATGGCTCAATCTGTTGAGCTTTTAAATACCATCAAACAGTGATTTGTTCTTAGAATTTAAATACCCTAGCTGTAAGAGAAGATAGAATGGAAAATATTTCTTTTCTATGCTAACAGATAGATAACAAGCACTCACGAATAGAAGTTGAATAAAGCTGAATTTATGTTGGAAGTCATGAGCTCAGTTTGGATTTGACAGTGATTAGGCATTTTCTGTCCTTTCCTGTCTTCAAGTCAAGAGTGGATTCCTTTCTGGGCGTTTGGGAATCAGTGGTATCTTCGGTCCTAATTCATATGAATTTATACATGAGTTCTCTATGCAGACATTGCTAATGATGGTATGAGGCTGACATTTTGCTTGTGGATCTCACTGATATTTTCTGACAGCAAGACTGACAGCAATAAGGCTCTATTGAAGATTATGGAAGAGGTTGAGTTTTAATTAGCACTAACTCTTATGCCTATTTGCCGACTTTAATTCTTTCCCTCTTCAGTGCATCCCTTTCTCCATCTTTTCCTTAGACAATGTTTTGTCTTAGTCTCTATTCTTCAGCTATTTTACTTCTGTCACAGTCATCTTGCTGAGCTGGGCTTTATCTCACTATCCAGCATATCTGCTCCACTTTTCTACTTTATCTGCCTCATCACAGCTTTCTAGAGCAGCTTGTCCAGTGGCCCTCCCCCATCTCAGCTCTTTGATGAACTTGTCTCTCCACTTCTTACCCCACCTATTTTCCATACAATGATTTCTAATTTTATGTTAATAAGCAACTAAAGGTATCTATTTCTCTCTCTCCTCCTTGTTCAGCCAGAGCCATTCACTTTCATTCCCTCTATTGCCTTCCAGGCCCAGATGCAGTTCTCAATCTCAACACTTTTTTTAATTTATTTCTTCTTTTGCTTGTGAAAAAGATTTTTTAGTCTTCATAGTACTTCAGAGTAGTTTTTATCTATTTGCCAGGGTACCAGCGGCTTAGGCTTCCTGCTGTCAGTTCCTGTGCTTCCATCATCTGCACCTCTCAGCCCTGGGTCGTGTACATTCAGACGCTCTGAAGAGATGTAAATGTGGACTTGTCACATGCAAGCCCCAAGGTGGTGGAATATGATAAGCTGCTCTTTGATGATGGAACCTGAACTTTCTGACCAGCATTAGCAACATCAGGGGAATGAGAATATGCCTCATAAGTATGGAGATTTTATCTTTTAAAATTAAGGTCTCTGATGAGAATGTGTGAACTCAATGTCCTTTAGCTCAATAAAATTAGGGAGACTAAGGAAGAGAACCATAGGTTTAGAAAGCTTTTGAAGGTAGGGAATGAAATCACATGTGCCTCTCCATTTCTTGGACCAGTGCAAATTATGAGTGAGACTTTCAGGCAACATGAAATTATGCCAGATTCTAAAAGCTCCTAATGGGCTGCTTGGATAGAGTCCGAATATAACATAGTTCAGTCACATTCACGTTGATAATCAGGCCACATGGAAATGGGTACAAGGTTTTAACAAGACTTTTCCTGCTGGGAGTATCCTCAGTTTTGAGGAAATACTTGTTTACCTCTTTTACAGAAGGTGAATAGCTAACAGACTGTCCCAAAGTTGCAAGATGTTTTCATCTAAATATGAGCACAACCATTTTTGCCCTTTTGTTTTATGCTTGTTTTGTTGTTGTTTGTTTGTTTTTGTTTGTTTGTTTGTTTTGTTTTTAAATCCATCCCTGTGTACAAGCCATTTCCTTCTCTAACTTGGCACCATACCAAAACCACTTTCTTCTTGGTTCATTCTTCTAAACATCTTAATGGCTGTGTCAGCTTCCTGTAATTGTTCCTCCAGTATAGGATTTCCTCTATCCCCTCCTACTAGCTCAGGTAATGTCCTTATGGTTTATGCTTTAAAATGCTTGGGCATGAGACAGAGACAAAAAGAAGGGTTCAGTACATATCGAATGCAAATAGTCTTAAAAACAAATGGGAAAAGCAGAGACTCGAACTATTCTTGCACTTACCAGACTTGCTCAGGATCTGTGAGCAATCTGTTGCCTTTAAACTGTTGTTTTATAATGACGTCTCAGGAAAAGGAAAAGGAAGTATGAGAACATTGATGAGTAAATACACATAAGATAGTGATGTAAAGAATAAAAGGACTAGTTGGACTATGGCAACTTTCATTGTTATTTAACATTTAGGCAGCATTTTTCAAACATGAATTAACTCCTGCAACCTTCAAATAAACTCTCACAGTGGGAATTGAGTATCTTCTTCACTATATAGTGGAGGAAGTATAAGAACTATGTCACTCAGCATGAACGTCTGTAGTCTTCTTAGTTCCAGTCATGTCAACAACTTTGACTTAAAAATCAAAGGTGCTTGGTTAAAGCCATACAAAGTGTATATAGCAGAGTAGAAATTATTCAGATCCCAACCTTCTGATCTCTATGTGTCTGTCTTTCTTGAGGATTTCACAGCAGATTCACAGAAGTGCATTGTGTTTTGTGACAGAAACTGGTCTTCAGGAGGGGTATGGATAACACAAAAACATTGCATCACCCTGGAAAAGTGATGACTGCAGAACAGTAGTATATCTGAAGAATGTCATAGTGAATTACTTTGCCTCAGCATACAGCCCTTCAAAACAGTTACACAAGTGATTACTTCAACAGGAAAGAGCTAACAACTTACACAGTGGCCTTCCTGTGCTAGGTGGGGACCCGTATTTTACAGACTGAGCCCATCTCTTTGCCCAAGATTACTACTTTGCACTTGCTGACTGGTCTCCTTTGCTGAGGATGACCAGTGTAGTTCATGGAGGGGGGCAGGGGGAAGCCTACCTTCCAGCACCTTCACATGTCCCAACAATTAGCTAGGGCACTGTACTCACTTAAATGTGGCTTTGCTGTGATTGCAGGTGCTTAAGAGGAGCGCTTCCAATTCCAGAACCTCTGCTAAAATGACCTCTGCCTCTGAAGACTCCCAAAGCATAAAGTGCTTAAACTTTCCTCAGTAACATCCCTGCACACTAGAAGTCTTTTTGTGATGATGGTCTTGTTGACAGTACTAGACAGTAGGTATCTGAGCTTTCCTGAGCCACATGGATTACATGTTCTTCAGTCTATCCACCTACATGGCCAAATTGTGTGGGTTTTCTCCAAAGAGGCCTCTCTGGGCAGGCCTTGCACAAGCACTGGAAAGAGCAGTGATGCTGCATGCTCCCTGCCTCCCTGCCCAATAGTCAGGTGATTAGAAAATTGAAGTGGCTTGTGGGAGACTTGAACTTACCTCCTTCCTCTGCCTGAAGGGATGTAAATGTACAGGTTCAACCAGTAAGACCAGTGTTCCAGCCATCTGGCCAAGATGTCCTAGAAAGCAGGAAAAAGGCTCCTGCAGTATCCTTCAATAAAGTTTTCCTGTCTCACAGTGAATAATGGCATAAGAGATAGCAAGTTGAGGGGAAGATGCAACAGGATCCCATCAACCAAATACACTACTGACAATGGTCTCTACAAATCTTAACTGGTTTATCCAAGTACTTTCTTCCTATACCTTCTTTTCTACCAGTGCTTTTCTTTGGTGAATATAAGCACATCTTCATATACACAAATTGTAATGTTAGGTGAGTCAGGTCTCACTTGTATGCATGGAAACCAAAGAAATGAATATCGGTTGCATGAATTTGTCTAACTACAGAGTATAGCAAAAAGTGAAGTAATTAAAAAGATAAATGAGCTATTTTCACCTTTAAAAGCACATGATAAGTTAATACATGAAGTTGTTGAATGATAACTCCTGAATTTTCTTTACAGAGGAAAAAAAAATTATGCAAGCTGAGTTTTACTTTATATATTGTATTCTTATGATTTTAGCTCTGAATGGAAGATAGAAAGAGCTGATGGTACATGATCTGATGATCTTCCATTGAGCACACAGATATAATTTTAAAGGAGAAGGAAGCAGCATATTTAAGAACCTAAATGGTGAAACAAACTCATAAACAGAGCATTTTACTTGAAAATGTGTAAGTGAAATCTGCCTGGAGGATGAGAAATTCAGGTGTGAAATGGGTGCGGCTACAGTTGATAATTTAATAAGACACGAATTTATTTTTTCCTTCAGTGTGTAGTATTGACATGCCTGTGGCTGCAGGCACATAAGAAACTGAATGCAATTGAGGTACTGGCAGCAGAGAGAAAATTGTAGTATATTAAACATTTCTTTGTAATTAATACACTTGATTATGCCTTTCTTTTTTTTTTTTCATTAGAAAGTGCTGGTGAATCTCAGGAAGAGAGAATAAATGTCTTATTTAACTGATTTTTTTTTTTTTTTTCCATTACAAATACTTCCCATACCATCAGCAAACTCAAAACCTTGAGTAGTGTAGCAAGTAACGTGACACATTCTGTCAGATACAGTTTGTCTTCTCTCTCCTGGCTAGGGCAAGAATTCTGTTTACCATGCAGTGTTTAGTTTCTGAAGGTTTGCTCTGTTGTTTCCTAGGTTTGTTTTTAAAAATACACAATGGTCCGAAATTCCTTTGTAGGTATGACCCACCATAACAATTTATGCTCAGCAGGTCAGCCAAAGTTGTAGATGATGGTTCTTAATGCTGATCATCAGTAAGGCTTTTAGCTGTACTAGCACCAAATGACTGAGTGGCTTGCATAGAAGTACTGAAGGCTGGGATGGAGATAGCTAAACCTGAAATCTGAAATTCCTACTCTGCTGTCAGCTGATACAAGAGACAGAAATACGCTGTCATGTTGAGAAGTGACAACTGTGTTGAAAGGGCAAATATCATCCTCCACAACTGGCTTTCTGTTGACCAGCCATTTCCTGTTGTATTTCTGGGAATTTTTGTCAAATCTCCATCTCAATGAAAATCTCGATTCCTGAATCATCTAGGTAAAAAAATGAACTATACATCCAGCCTCAGCTGCTAGTTATTCAGTGGGGGAGCCTTTCCCTTGATCTCTGATCTTCCAGTTTGTATTTTTACCTTATTGTTGGTCAAGGGCAGGAACCCACTCTTTTTGTGTAAGTGCCTTTATTAACATGTAAAAGGATCTATTACTCAAGAATATTCAGGGATTCTACACAGAATAGAATAAATTGAACAATGAAGCATTGGTCAGAGATACCCTATAACCCTGTGGACAGAGCCTTTGGTAGTGGGTCAGAAGAGTGGCATTTGGATCTCTGTTCATGCACGTAAATACAGAGGGAATCTCATTTGCAACACTGTGCTGGGGAGAGTCAAAAGCCTGGCAGGTTTTGGCAGGGTATCTCAGGAGTCACGGCTATGATTTAAAAAAAAATAAAAAATTGCCACTCTCCCCTTGCCTTCGTGAGAGTGAGTAGAAGAGTCTCTCTTGCACTTTTTCCACTAGCTCATTTAGACAATGCCTTGTGCAGTACACTTGGTTTCCCTTATCCCCATTGAGAGACACGCAGCACTGGAAGGAGAACTGAGGGTGCGTGGCCCAACGCTGCTGGTTCTACACAGAAGAAGGCCAGCAAGGTAGGTATTGCAACAAGAAGCTGAACTTCAACTTTACTTAATACTTCAGGGGAGGCTAGTGCAGAGCAGGATATCTTGTTTCTGTGCCTTGCGTTTATATTCCTGCTGTATACATGGGCTTTATATAGTATTCACTACCAGCAATGATCTGATCTGGGATTTCTAGGCATTGTAACTGAAATCAAAGATACATTTTGACCAATTCTATTATCAGATAACTGCTGCAACTGTAAAATCAGGTAAGCATACTGAATAGAACTGCTGTGTACAGTGCTGCCTTGGACACTCACATCCCACAAGCATGTGAGATAAAGCAATCCTCCAAAAAGTCTTTTGAAACAGATGTGGTGGTTTTACCCAGCTAAACAGGCGACCTCCACCACAACCGCTCGCTCACTCCCCCTCCTCAAAGAAACAGGGGGAGAAAATACAATGGACAAGGGCTTAAGGGTTGAGATAAGGACAAGCATGTTACTCACTAATTATCGTCACGGGCAAAACAGACTCAACACAGGGAGATTAGTATAATTTATTACTATAACTAGCAAACTAGAGCAGTGAGAAACTAAAAGCAAACTAAAAACACCTTCCCCCGCATCCACCCTCTTCTACCTCCTCCCCCCGA
>VXAL01012860.1:103879-115804 GCA_013399475.1 Chauna torquata | reverse complement strand
CCCTTCTTGCTTTTTGACTATTTTTATTGTAGGTTAATTTTGAAATGACAGGAATTCTATATGCATGGAGACTGCAAGAGTCTCTCTTTTTAGTACTACTATAGTCATCTGAAACAATAACTCTGAGGTGAATGTGTCTTGTTTACCTAAAGGCTAAATCTTGCCAACTTTTTAATTATAAAGCCCCTTTCCACACAAAAATGATCAAAGGAAAATGTCTTTCAGCACAAATTCAAGATTCCAGATTCAACCCATAAGGAGAAAATATATGGCAAAGAACTGGTCCCATGTCCGATATACGGCTTCGGTCAATTATCTGAAGTTTTGCATCTATATGTGTTATTAAATAGATGCTTTGAAGTCCAGGTCACAATATGAGAGGACTCTAGGTTTTTATGACCTTAAATATGGCACAAGTGATGAAGCTTGTTATGGAAGACTACCAGTGCAAGAAAGAGATGGGTATCTGAAGAAAACTCCTGACACTGAGCATAAAAAAATAAAAAATAAAAAGGCATTCAGTGTAGAGGGAAGGACTGAGAAAAGAAATGTTACTAGAAATATTTCTCAAATATTAATATTGTTATTAAATTATATATGTTAACTACCGTACTATATATATTATTAATATTAAACATTAATATTTCCCAAAGATTAATAAAGCATTTCTCCCTTAATAAAACATTCTAAATATATCATCAAAATTGCAAGTGGTCTGAATGAACAGCATTAAAAAACTGTCACTTATTGCCCCCCGTTTTTTTCATTTTTGCTTTTTTTGTTTGTTTGTTTTCTGCTTTTTTTTTTTAAACTCTGTGATCTGTAAACTAAATGGAGAAAAAACATAATGGCTTTGCTGTAGCAGCTTTCATAGTGTAAGGAGGCCTTCTGGTGGTCAGAACAAAGAATGTTTCTTCCAGTAATAAACGTTATTTATCAAAATGCATATAAAAGTCTGCCCAGATTTACATGCACAGAAGTTAAAACTCACCTGCTATATAGAAGGCTACTTTAAGGATTTAAGTGATGTTTGTTTAGGTCCTGAGCTTTTGTTGTAACTACGTAAGTTTTGGCCTTCTTAAGTCAATATAAGAGGAACTAAGCTTTTATCATGAATAAGTATTGTCAAAACTTGTCTCAAGTGAGACCATATGATATGCTGATATCAGTCACTAACATAGCATTTTATTTGAACATTTTTTTCCAGGAGAAGCAAGAAATAGCTGTAGTAAATAAGACAACAGCAGTCTTTAAAAATAATAAAAATATATATTGGTACTAAAACTGGAGAATCTTAAATCAATTACTTGTGTTTTAGAGTGGGGCTAAATGAAGTACAGTAGTACAGTTCCAAGCTTTAAAGAGTCCACTGATTCTAAATGTCTCTATTTTAAGGTATTAAGCCTGAGTCACGTTTTGGGAAAGCTGAAAATGAAAGCAAGCCAAATTAGTATACTTTTTTTTTTGGTCTATAATTTGACACAGCATCTTAGTCTTGCAAAGTGACACTTTTGTCTGAGGATGACTGAGTACCAAAGAGTCATAGACAATCAGGATATCAAAGAACTACTGAATTAGATAGTATTTAATTTAGTTGTGTCCAGTACTAGTGCAAATGTGAAATGGAAAAACAGTCACGTGACATATTTTGAAATTTGAAAAATCTTATGTATAGGCAGCTGTGAACTGCGAATTCACTAGCTCTTGGAAACAAAATACTTTTTGGATCAATGCTAGAATAACTGTTTAACATGCTGCAAAAAGATATATTTATAAATAAGGAAACAACAGAACAACAGAAACAAAACCTGAGATATATTTGCCAACAGTGTTTAAAATATTGTAAAACCAGCCACACTTCGTGGTATTAAAATGCATGGAGACATTGTAAAATACATGTGCATTAAAGTATGAGAAAATATTTGGAGCCCAGATCTTTGATTTGCATTGAATATTAGAGTTTGAAAGATGAAAGATCCTTGCAAACAATGTTGTTAGGGGAAAATACTCAAATTCCCTTCTTGCTTTTTGACTATTTTTATTGTAGGTTAATTTTGAAATGACAGGAATTCTATATGCATGGAGACTGCAAGAGTCTCTCTTTTTAGTACTACTATAGTCATCTGAAACAATAACTCTGAGGTGAATGTGTCTTGTTTACCTAAAGGCTAAATCTTGCCAACTTTTTAATTATAAAGCCCCTTTCCACACAAAAATGATCAAAGGAAAATGTCTTTCAGCACAAATTCAAGATTCCAGATTCAACCCATAAGGAGAAAATATATGGCAAAGAACTGGTCCCATGTCCGATATACGGCTTCGGTCAATTATCTGAAGTTTTGCATCTATATGTGTTATTAAATAGATGCTTTGAAGTCCAGGTCACAATATGAGAGGACTCTAGGTTTTTATGACCTTAAATATGGCACAAGTGATGAAGCTTGTTATGGAAGACTACCAGTGCAAGAAAGAGATGGGTATCTGAAGAAAACTCCTGACACTGAGCATAAAAAAATAAAAAATAAAAAGGCATTCAGTGTAGAGGGAAGGACTGAGAAAAGAAATGTTACTAGAAATATTTCTCAAATATTAATATTGTTATTAAATTATATATGTTAACTACCGTACTATATATATTATTAATATTAAACATTAATATTTCCCAAAGATTAATAAAGCATTTCTCCCTTAATAAAACATTCTAAATATATCATCAAAATTGCAAGTGGTCTGAATGAACAGCATTAAAAAACTGTCACTTATTGCCCCCCGTTTTTTTCATTTTTGCTTTTTTTGTTTGTTTGTTTTCTGCTTTTTTTTTTTAAACTCTGTGATCTGTAAACTAAATGGAGAAAAAACATAATGGCTTTGCTGTAGCAGCTTTCATAGTGTAAGGAGGCCTTCTGGTGGTCAGAACAAAGAATGTTTCTTCCAGTAATAAACGTTATTTATCAAAATGCATATAAAAGTCTGCCCAGATTTACATGCACAGAAGTTAAAACTCACCTGCTATATAGAAGGCTACTTTAAGGATTTAAGTGATGTTTGTTTAGGTCCTGAGCTTTTGTTGTAACTACGTAAGTTTTGGCCTTCTTAAGTCAATATAAGAGGAACTAAGCTTTTATCATGAATAAGTATTGTCAAAACTTGTCTCAAGTGAGACCATATGATATGCTGATATCAGTCACTAACATAGCATTTTATTTGAACAAATGAAATTTTTTTTAAAAAAAACAACTTCTAAGCCATCATTCTTAATAAATTTAACCTAAATATTTGTTATCTGAACACAGTTACATTTCATATTCTTAAAGTACTTGTAGTTTCTTTTCACCAGCATGGTAGGTCTGCCTTCTGAGCAGTACAGACAGATACTCCATAAGATATCTATTTTGCAATATTTTATTTAAAATGAAGATATTTTCTGGTATTCAAACCAAAAAGTATTTAATTCTAAAATACTTGTGTGTTCTTTAAATTATGAGAGTACATCGTGACAAGAAAGTTCTTCAATGCCAGAGCTTGAGTTAGAATAAGTATTCACGGTTTAACACACTCCTT
Source organism: Chauna torquata (assembly GCA_013399475.1). NCBI lineage: Eukaryota > Metazoa > Chordata > Aves > Anseriformes > Anhimidae > Chauna > Chauna torquata. The sequence goes on along the minus strand of VXAL01012860.1, from coordinate 112,243 downwards.
GAAATATACAGGGGGAAGTTTTTGAATTTATTGATATTTAGAACGTCTTCCAATATTTGGCAAGCGTCGGCACTGCTGGAAGATGCAGCTGGATGAACAAAGATATTCTTCCTAGTCTTCAGTCCTATTTATACTGCGTCCTGAACTGTGAAGAGAGATCTCCGTTGGCAGTGGACATTAGTTGCTAGTTTCTCAGTTGGTTTGTTAAACAAAGAGCTTTAGATTTTAGCTATAACTGGCCTGCTCATAAGAATTTCATATCAATTTCTTCAAAAGTGAACTAATTCTTGTTTCAAACTGGGAAGGAGAAGGCACTACTTCTCAAAAACTCCTGCTCTCTGTTAAAAAGGCTGCTTCCAGCTCCTCGCAGTGAGGGAAGGAGAAGCCCAGAGCCATCAGCTGTTGTTCAGGCAGCTGGGCCTGAACCAGACAGGTCCTCATAGTGTGAGGTTCTGCTGTCTCTCCTGCCCTTAGCTGAGGCCTGTGATGTCCTGCATATGACAGGCCTTCTTCAGCACGTAAATAATGGGTCTCTGGTAGCAAGAGGAAATTGTGTTCCTTTTCAGGGAGACAAAAAAATAAAATAAACTAGGAAAGACATGAGCTTTATGAATCCTGTAAAATCCACCTTAAATTCACAGCAGTTCTGTAGAGCAACACTGGAATTTTCTAGACATACTTCACTGCAATGAAAAAAACTTTCAGAGTGATGCTATGGTAACTCTGAAGTAGTATGTCAAAAATATAAACCCAACGGTAAATCACAAGTCATCTGAAATCCATACGGCAGTGTAGTATGAGGCCCTAAGTGTGATTTCTTCTGAGCTAGATTTTTTTAAAAGTAGATTCAAGATGTTCTTCAGCATTATTAACTACAGCCATCAGGTGGCAGTCCCTAGTCAAGCAGAAAATATATTCCCAGAATCTAGGTGGAGTTACATGGAGACCAACTTGCTCTCAATCTTTCTCTGAGATCCAAAGAAAAAAATATATTTTGAGATTTTCCTTGATGTCTGTTTGTTTTTGTTGTTGTTTGTTGTTTTGTTTTTACAGTCCTTTTTAGCCAGAGAAATCTGCTTTCTTTGTCTTCCAAACTTAAATTGCAGACTCGTTGTAATGGCACAAACACATCCAATGAGTGAATGGCCTTTCCCGCTAGGTTTACCAAAAATTTGAGTTTTCTGACCTGTAATTCTGTTGATAACGTGGTTAGAAATCTAAATATCTCCTTTACTCTTTTAATAGGGACCTATCTAATTAAAATATATAAAAAAAGAAGGGGTCGGTGTAGAGAAATCAGGATCATTGTTATAGGAAACTGGCAAAGTTATGCTATGCCTGCACAGAAGAGTATTGATGTTGTCTCCTGGTGTGCAATTTTAGTAATCATTCTCGTTGCTCTTTAGAAACTCCTTCTAAAGAAAAGGAGATTCATTTATTATATATATTTTGTTTAAGCTGTTAGAAGACTGGTGTTAAATCTGTGTACAAGCTTTCTCCTAGATTTCTTCATGGTTCTGCAGCCTTTCTCTGGGAGCAACTTGTTGTCTTAGGAACAACTCTAAAGTTTCAACTTAGGCTACCATTAGGACTACCTCGTACCTTGTAGGAAAAATAGTACTGATTTGGGGAAAACTAGTGGTAGATCTTCCTTTAAAAACTCTGGTAAGTAGGTTCCTGGAACTTTGTGGTTCTTGTTCCAAAGATGCTCTTTGTCCCTGTTTGTGTACAACAAAAGAGCTGGGACAGAATTCAATTTTCCAAAAAAACTTTTGTGAGAAGAAAGCACAGATTTGCAATCATTTCTGCTCTATATGCAAAACACAGCGGACAGGCTGAGCAGACTTTTCCTGTCACACCATGAGGGGGAGTTAAAAGATGTAGTGATTTCTAGTGTGTCCCAAATATGCTATTATCCAGTGATGGATAAGACTGTAAAAACTGAAAATAGGAAATATTTTGCCTTTGAACCAGGAAAAAAAACATCTGAGATCCATTCCAGTCTTTTCTTCACATTGGGGTCTGTAACATTTTACATATATTTGTCTTCTAGCCTTCCTGATCCCCTGGCTACACTGGCAGATCAAAGAAAATTTATTAGGGCTGTGAATATTTTGTTGGTTGGAGTGTTCAGAGTTCACCTTGTCTTTAGTTTATTCTTCAGTGCATCTTCCTTTCCAGCCAAAGTCTCCCATGACTTGATACAAAATGTCTGTTGCAAACCCAAGTGCACCCTTCTTCTTTGGCTTATGACTTGGCTTTTGGCTGGAAGCCAAATCAAGACAGATCTTGATTCCCAGAAATGCAGATTATTTTAATGCACGCTAGAAAAGACCCAGGCTAGCCAGCTCTCTGAACTGGGAGATTTACCAGCTGGTGCAAACAGACAGTGGGACAGTGGGAATTTATTGATACCCAGCTGCCTAACATGCTGGCCTGCTTATTCTCTCTAAAAGATTATGATTTTCCATGAATTTGATTAGCATGCAGTCGGCAGTTATTTCTCCATAGTCACCCCACCCCACCCAAAGTGGGGTAGCAACCCCACTTTGTTGAAGGGTCTTTCTATCAATTAGAAGATGTTCCTGCCCATAAAAACTTAATGTAATTATCTTTGGTTGGGATGATAGCAGAAACAGAACAAAAACTTTCTTGCCAGGTTTAGCTCCAAAAGCTTCATTAAAAGTGGTTACATAAAACAGGTAGGCTGCGGAGACACTGGCCCTAACACTGGCTTTATTCAAACAAAATATCACTCATATCCGGTCACAGTCTGTCCTTGAGGCACTTGCAGATTTTCACATCTATGCAGGTGGTAGACTCAGTTTAGTCTTGCAACAACACAGTCAACATATCCCAGGTCAGTGTAAGGCCTGTATTGAGACACCTCAGAGACCTTCTGTAGAAGGTCTGTCCCATTTCTTTCTCTGATACTCATAGAATAGTCCCATAAATGTACCTCTATACCTTTGAAAAAATGCTGTAATTTTAGGAGGTAGAGGACTTGTGGTAATGCTGTGTGACAGTCTCTGCTTAATTCTGTATTTTCAACTCATTTACTTGTGACTCACCAAGACTGGGCTTGTGTGTGTCTATGTAAATAAAATTTCAAAATAAGAAAGAAAAAAAAATAATCATAGAGTAGCTGAACATTTTCAGGGTATGAAGTTCATGTGTATATAACCACCAGTTCACTCTATTTTATTGCTGTTTTGGTATTCTGGGCTTAGAAACCTCTATGGCCTTGCACTGTCCATGTGTCTGTGGACACACACACAGCTCCAGTGAGTACATGGTAGACTAAGAAGCTCTGATTGCAAAAGCATGAGACGTTTGCAAACTAAGAACTGTGTTTGCTGAAGACATCCTGAAGAACTCAGATTACTGTACAGATAAGATATTTCTCTTCATAATTGTTCATGTATGAGTAAAGAGATTCCACTCAGGCATAAGTGTTTTTGCTAGAGAGTTTGATTTGACAATGTCTGTGTAAGTAAAATAACGTAACTTGTAATTACACTGAAGGGAAGCTTGTATTTTTTTAATTCGACTAGTTAACTATGAACAAGTAGTTCAGTTTTTGAACACGACACTTCCACAGAGAAATAATGAAAAAGTGGTGCTATATTAATGCTGCTACTTGAAGCTGACACATAAAATCATATGAAATTACAATCAGATCGTTCATGTAGATGAGTCAAACTATTATTTTCAGTTTCTTACCAGTGTTTAAGATGACTTACACAATCTTAACTGTAATTCTCCTCAATTAACTGCCTTTGCCTACTTGAAAGAATCTGGGTTTTGGTACATTAAGGCAGTTGCAAGAAACTTGATTTTTCTTACTCTGATGTTCAGCCAGAAGCCAAGCAACATTGTACAGCAGTATAGATGGATGTATATTCTGGACGCATATCCAGAAGTTACTCTGTATAGATTGCTATTAGTTACACCTATCATTAAGTCATGATGATTGTTCAAAGAATAAATAGGCAATAATAACTTGTCCAAAGATATATATTAAAAAGTCTATTTCCCTCCTTTAGAGTTTATTTTCTCTTTTGACTTTTACTGTCCAACTCAGTTTCTGGACATAATGAAAAATTTTTCTTTTTCATGGTTATCTGAGGTGGAAATGAAAATAGAAGGTAAAATTTTCTGTTTCTCATAATAATTTTGCTAGACGGTATTTTTCAAGAGCAAAAAAACCTGAACACTGGATGATATTTGAATGTTTGGACATTGTTGCAAAATGGAATAAAGACTCATTCATAAACTGAAATAAGTAAATATGTTGAGTAATTGAGCATCCTTATGTTGTCTTACTTCCACTAGGGAAAGTATTCCTGTTGCATAGTATTGCTGCCACATCTCACACAAGAGACAGCTGCAGGTCACTTGTGAATTATCTTTGTGCAGCTATGTGGGGCTTCTGGGTAAAAAATAAAAAGTAAAGATTTGGGGGTGTATCTCATCTAAAACAAGATCCACTATATACATTATTTGGAAAGTTTGTCATTCTATAAAAACAAACAAAAATCTTTGAAATTAGACCACCTAATTATTAATTCAAATTGATACAAGAAGAATCCATTTGTTGGTGTTGTTCTCACATCTTCTCCTAGTGCAGAATGTGTGCATTTTTGGCTGCTAGTAATATGTGCCAGAAATTCTATACTCTTGACAGTTCTGACATACTTTTAGTAGCATACAGTGATGAAAAGAAATGGACATATGTTGTCTATGCTGTCACACACTGGACTGCTGAAGAGATGACATTTGCAGTGTTATTCCTTGCATGGCTCTAACCCTGTCCTTGCTTTTATAAACACCCAAAGTCAGCTGTCTGACCAAGTTGTGAGAGGGCACTAGGCCATCTGAACAGGTGGCCTCGAGCTCTGACACAGAAAGATGCTTCTCACGTGTACTTGCCAAGGGCACAGTTTCCTGCTGGACTGTACTGAGCTCATGCACACTTAGAGGGATGTGCACTCATTAATCCAGCTCTGAGCTGTATTAACTTTAAAAATAGCTTTTGTGGCAGCACGGTGAGAGTTTCTGACCCATTTAAATTTAGCAGGACAGCATATAAGCAACACAGATTTCTGGTAAGCTTTCAGTGTTCAGCAGAACAGATAAGAGAAGTGCAGACTAATTTAGTCCAGCTAGCACAGAGGCAGTCACTACTGCTCCAGAGTGAAGAGGAGAAAGATCAGCAAGATTTGAAAGCAGTGTTGATACTCCAGCAGTCAAAGGTCTTCTCTGAATGGGCTTATGCCTCTGTGCAAGGAACAGTGTATTATTAATATAGAAAGACATTCTGTAAATCTAAATACAGTTTAGATGGTAAAGGAGTGAAAAAAAATGTGCTAAAGAACAAGAATGCATTTTAGAAAGAGTATATTAACATTAATACAGCAGTTTTCATTCCCTGCTAAAAGGAAGAGTTTCATATCCTTTGAGATATCATAACAGAAAAGATTCCAGTGGCTAAGTTCATATGTTGCTGCTTCATATATTTCTGTAATCTAGCCATGAACAATAACGTAAATCAATGTAGCTCCATTAAAGGAAACAGAGGCACACCAGCTTACATCCTTGATAGCAGTAGGAGCAGGACTGTCTGTGTTACAGTTTGTCTGTATTGCAGCAACTTAGTAGGCACTCCTTGCCTATTGCCTTCGTCACATATACTCCAGGAGGGAATGAGAAGACTCTGTGAAGGTCATTTCAAAATGTGTTATGATGTGGAAAGCATACTCAGTCTTTTTTGCTATATTCAGTAGGCCCACTTGCACGAGGGGACACCCATCCCATGCTAAGTGGAGCAGCTCCAGAGAGACCACTGTTTCAGAGACATAGCTGCACCAAAAATATCCAAAAATATTAATGTATTTGATTGAATAAAAAATCACTGGTATCAGAGAAGATACCCACTTTGAAAATATTTTTTCCCTTGAAATCATGCGTCATGTACATCTACCACTGATCTCGTCTTTATGCTTTCTTTACACAGTGTGTAGCTTTTCACAGATGTTTTGCACCAAAGCATCTTAACATTTCAGCATTTGTTATAATAATAGTAAGCGTCTGTGAGCCAATAACTTCTCAATTTCACTCAGCCCTTTTACAAGACCTTTTCTTGGCTGAAGCTATTCTAAACTCAAGCCACTAGAAGGCAAACAAGCAACATCTGGTTTTCCAAGGTAGGGGCTGAGACTGCTGCAGCAACAGTGTGTGAATAATCATTTCTGCCAGCATTGCTCCCATGTGGACTCTGCTTTCTCTATCTCCACACATGGGGTCACTAATATTCAGTTACTTCTAAAAAAAGGAATATTACATTTTAAAGTGTATGCATTTTCACTTGAAAGTATTTTATTTCATAAAAGGACAATGTTTAACAGCATAGTGTAAACAGTTCAACAGGATCCAACTCATCTCCACACAGGAATCCTAACAAAGAGGTTGTCAATGCAATTGAACATCCCTTGCAATTAAGACCATATATATTTGCATTTATCTTGTGTCAGTAATACTGGAAGTGGTAGCAGAAAATGCACTAACATTAAGGTTATAAAGGATTTTGGTAATCAGGCCTGCAACACAATATAGGGTATAGGAAATGGCTTACTTCAGTAGCTGATTTCTATAACTGCAGTTAAAATAGAGAAATATGTTTTACAAATAGGTCCACTTTTGATTTAAGAATGTGAAAAATGATAATCCACTCTAAAGACTGTTCCACTGGTTAAACACCTTCACTTTTTAAAATTGCATTTTATTTCTAGATTGGTTTTCTCTAACTTTACATTCCATTAGAGGCTGTTACACATTTGTAGGGTAGATTGAAGAGATGTCTATTCCAATGCTTCTTTTATGGATATTTATAGGCTACATACCTGTACCTTTCTCCTTTTTCTTTAAATAGACTGAGCTTCTTGAGCCTTCTATTATACAAATATTTCCTAATTCTTTATCATTCTCATGATAAAGAGAAATTTTTGTCATTCCTCTGGAATGTAGATAGTGGAACAAGATATAGCTGGTCCAGAGTAAAAGTGCTACTAGGGGGAGGAAAGGAGGGAAGGAGGGAAGAGGAGGGTGGACGTATGTGTTTGTTTTTTCTTTGTCCCTAAGTCTGTGCAAATCCTTCATCATATTTTTCACTATTCTTTTCATATATTTTCACTATGAACTGAGCCTTCACTGATTTCCTAGAATGATCTCAATTCTTTTCCAAAGTCAGGAAGGTGGAGTTTCCAAAACTTGAAGTGTGTTTAGCAGAGTTCAACAGTTTAAATGCAAGCTGAGTATTGACAGCAACTTTTCATTCATCTTCATCCCCTGGTGGATTTTAGTCTCTAGGCAGAGATAAATCTGGGCAGAAACAGTAATGATCAAAGTTAAGGACAAAGTCAATGGTGTAGGCCTGCAGAAGAAAGGTAGCAAGAAAACTACCATTGTTGTATACTAAATGTAAGCTGAGCCAGTGGTCTGTGTTTTGAAAGGCATTACTTCTTGTTGGCTTCAGGACACTTCCAGTTTGACTGCTACCAAGTTAATGAGAAATTCAAGTCACTCAGTACCCACTAGTCTGATTTTTCCATTATATACCATTTCAGCATTCTTCATAGAGCTGAAAATTTTTAGTGTTGATTTTATGTTTTCCAGGTCAATAAGAAAAATGTTAACGGAAGAGGGCTAGAACTCGTGTATAGAACAGAATATGGAATAGAATAGTTCAGTTGGAAGGGACCTTCAAAGATCATCTAGTCCAACCACCTGACCACTTCAGGGCTAACCAACAGTTAAAGCATATTAATGAGGGTATTGTCCAAACGCCTCTTGAACACTGACAGGCACAAGGCATCAACCACCTCTCTAGGAAACCTGTTCCGCTGTTTAGCCAACCTCACAATAAATAACTTTTTCCTAATACCCGGTCTGAACCTCCCCTGGTGCAGTTTTGTGCCGTTCCCACACATCCTGTCATCAGTTACTAGGGAGAAGACACCTTCTTCTCTACTTCCCTTGTTCAGGAAGTTGTGGAGAGTAATGAGATTGCCTCTTTTCTCCAGACTTTTCTCCAGACACCCAAGTGTCCTCAGCCTCTCCTCACAGGACATGCCTTCCAGCATGCAAAATGTGCTTATGAATGGGCTCTGCAGAAGTCAGCACCCCGATGTTAAGCCATTTGCTATTCAGTGGGAAGCACTGAGGACAGAGAAGTTTGGACCACACCTTCAGGATGCCTTCCTTTTGGACTGGAAGCTTACTTCTTGTTCTTTCACAGATGCAGTCCGACCTGATTTAGATGTTGAAACATTTGCTTTTGTCTGAATAGGATAAGGACATTATCTT
>VXAL01012860.1:90421-103817 GCA_013399475.1 Chauna torquata | reverse complement strand
AAGCTCTTTTTTTTTTTTTTTTGGAGCACTCTTTTTTGTTGCATGTGTGTTCATTTCCTTCATCTGATAATATTCTAAGAATCTAAGATTGCATGTCCCACATGTTCAAGCTGTTTAGATCAGAATATATACTGAACTGTGCATGTGTGTATTTATACAACCAATCACAGTTCTTTCTGCAGAAATTTTTCTAGATTGCACAGATGAATGAAGTATTCAATGGTCCATGTAGTATGAGCAACAGTCACCTGACACTATAGTCTTTGTCTTGGGCATTCACCTACAAGAAAAATAATCTGGGTGCCAGTTCTTGCCCCAGTGAACATTCAGGATACAAAACCACACACATTTCATTTCCTACTGCATATCTGACAAGTGTTATCCTTCCTACTGATGTAGGAACTGAAATACAGGTCTTTTTTCCTCTAGTGAGAATGTAGCTGCTAAGTACAGTGTGGATGTCATGTGAAGAATAACATGCTCAGAAGCAGAACTCCAACAAGCACCTGGGGAACTTCACTGATAAAATTTAAGCTCTTTCAACACAGATAGATAACATCTGAATGAGAATTTTCAGGATGTGTATTTTGGACTCTGAAATATAAAATGATGATTAATAATCTCAATTTTAAATGCACATCTAGTCTCAATCCATCCATCAGCCACAGAGCTCTTCAGACTGTATTGAATCTTTTTTTCCAAAAATGGATTCATCTTCTCTTTCAGCACCAACACTGAGAAAGCCTGTTTACTTGGACTCCTTTAACTTCATCTGAATCTCTGCTTACCAATGAGTAATTCAGAAGCATGCAAGTTTAGCAGAGAAACTGATAGCACTGTTGAATTATGCAGTCTTATCAAGGATAAAACAGTGAGTAGTATACAATAGAGAAGATGGAAAAAGGAGTTCAGAGATGACACACCAAGTATTCCCATGAAAGAGGAATACCTGGCTGGATATATTGCATGGTCCCAGTAAGGGGTGGCACAGAGATCATGCTGGATGAGGCTCCTGAGGATGAGTGATAGCTATGTTGTTCCATCCAGACCCAACAACAGTTTGTGTCATGCAAGGCCCAGAGACTTTGTTCTGGCAACTGCACTACCCTGCCTATTCTGACCTTAACAACCACTGTCAATATCTCTTAGGCTTCTTTGTCCAGTCTCTTGTGAGAAAATGTAAGGAGCAGGGAAAAAGAGATATTCTAGTGAGTATCAGCAAGGTAAAATGGCAATGCAAGGAAAGAGGTGAATGTGAATATTTGCCTTTCTTCAGGGTGAGACAGCTTTTGAAAGCCCTGGTACTGGGAACATTGTTTCCTACGTACCCTAATTTCAGAAGTTTTGACTGGTTTATCTTCACAGGATCACAAAATCTTTTAGGTTGGCAAGGACCCCTGGTGACCATCTAGTTTACCCATCAAGTTTAAGCAAGGTCACTTAGATCAAGTAGCCCAGAACTATATGTATCCAGTCAAGTCCTGAACATCTCCAAGGATGAAGACACCGTAACCCCTCTGGGCAACCTGGTCTGGTGTTTGATGACCCACACAATAAAAAAGTGTTTTCTTTTGTTCAAATGGAATTTCGTGTGTTTCAGTTTGTGCCTATTGCCTCTTGTCCTGTCAGTGAGCACTACCAAGAAAAGTCTTCATTCACTCCCATCAAGTGGATGGGACATATACATGGATATGATCCCCCCCCGAGCCTTCTCTTCTCTAGGCTGAATAATCCCATCCCTCTCATTGTCTCCCTGTGTGAAGGATGATCCAGTGCCTTAATCGTCTTTGTGGCCCTATGCTGGACTTGCTCCAGTAAGTCTATATCTTTCTTTTACTGGGAAGCCCAGAACTGGACAGTACAGATGAGGCCTCACCTGTGCTGAGCAGAGAGGAAGAGTCACCTCCTTCAACGTGTTGTCAATGTTTTACCTAATGCAGCCCAGGAAGCTGTTGGCTTTCTTTGCTGGGAGGGCTCATTGCTGGCTCGTGGTCAACATGTTTACCACAGCCCCAAAGGTCATTCTCTGCAGAGGTGCTTTCCAGCTGATCAACCATCAGAGTTTATTGGTGTAAGAGGTTATTCTTCACTAGATGCAGGATTTTTCATTTCCCTTTGTTGAACTCCAAGAGGTTTTTGTTGGCCCATTTCTCCAGCCTGCTCAGGTCCCTCTAAATGGCAGCACTACCCTCTGGTTTATAAGCCACTGCTCTCAGTTTTGTGCCATCTGCAAACTTGCTGAGGGTGCGCTCTGTCCCATTGTCCGGGTCATTAAAGAAGAGGTTTAACAGCTTGGCCCAAGTATCAACCCCTGGGGTGCACTACCAGTTACTTACCTCTAGCTGGACTTCTTGCCACTGGCCACAACCTTCCAGGCCTGGCTGTTCAGCCATTTTTCAGTCCACATCATTGCCCACTTATCTAAGCCATACTTTGTCAGCTTGTCTATGTTATAGAAGACACAGTGAAAAGCCTTACTGAAGCTGAGGTAAAAAACATCCACTACTCACCTCTCATTCCCAAGCTAATCAACTAATTGCAGAAGGCTACTAGGTTGGTTAAGCATGATTTTCCCATCGTAAATCCATGCTGACTAAACCCAAACACGTTCTTGTCCTTCATGTGTTTGCAAATGCTTCCCAGGAGGAGTTGCACCATCGCTTTCCCAGGAATTGAGGTGAGGCTGCCTGGCTTGTAGGTTCCTAGATCTTCCTTCTTGTTACTTTAGGAGACAGGAGTTATATTTGTGCTCTTTCATTCTTTAGGAACCTCTCCCTGTTACCATCACTTTTCAAAGATAATAGAGAGTGTCTTTGCATCATCCAAGAAAATACTGTCAAATATTCACAACTTAATTCACACCATAAAAGCTTTGCATATACATATACAAATAAATATAAATAACATTCTAAAAGCTTGCAACATGAGATATAACAAACAATTACAGTGAAGCTAGAGAATTAGGCACTACATAGTCCTGACAACATTGTATAGGCAGAGGAATGGAGAAAAGAACAAAACAGAGAGTTGTTTTATGATTCTGTGGTACTTCTACACTGCTATTGAATAAACATCTTCTCATGGCGTGTTTTCTTCTTTCAAGCATGGTTAAGGAAAGCAGTCAGCAAAGACAGCAATAGATTCAACCTTCTTCAGATTTTGAGAAAAATTCAAGTTATATATGCATTCAGCCACTCTCTAGGAATAGCTGTGCTGAAGCCAATGAGACCACAGCAAATTTTCAGAACATTTTGTGTCAGGAACTCAGTTTAACACAGTAAAATAATTCTATTTTGTTGTATAAATTCCACTGAAACTCTATTCTGTTGTCACAAGGTATATCATCAGGTTCTGCACATACTAAATTGAACAAGTTTTCTAAAGCATTTAATTTATGCTTTATGTTGTAGGTATGATATAAATTTTAAGCATCTCGGTTGTGCCTGACCACTGTTTATGATAGCTTTTAGTGAATGAACATTGAGCAGCAAAGATTTCTAGCGAGCCAACAGTCAGCTTCATTTACACTAATTGTAGGAAGAGATTGAAAATGACTTACTTAACAATTTGAGTAAATGACTGGGTAGATGCAACAGATAAGTTTCATAACCATAATTAAAAAAAATATCATTAAAAGCTTTCTCTTGATCATACCTCCTGGTTTTGAGTTTGCTGAACAAAGAGTCTGCACATTGCATTACTGACACATCCGCCCCAGCCCTCTGGCTACTCCTGTGCTGAGCAGGGAGCTGGCAGACACTGCTGGCTCCACTGGAGAGAAATTGGCATTCCTCAGTGAAAAAAAATATGTGATATCATGACCATGAAATGGTGGAGTTTAGGATCCTGAAGGCAGTGAGGAAGGTGCACAGCAAGCTCACTGCCCTGGACTTCAGAAGAGCACACTTTGGTCTCTTCAGGGATCTGCTTGGTTAAGTGCCATGAGACAAAGCCCTGGAGGGAAGAGGGGCCCAAGAAAGCTCGTTAATATTCAAGGATCACCTCCTCCAAGTGCAGGAGCAATGCATCCGAACAACAAGGATGTCAGGCAAAATTGCCAAGAGGCCTGCTTGGATGCATTAGGAGCTCTTGGCCAAACTCAAGCAGAAAGAGGTCTTCCTTCCTGGGAGGAATACAGAGAAATTGTCCAAGCAGTCAGGGATCAGGTTAGGAAAGCTAAAGCCCTGTTAGAATTAAATTTGGCCAGGGACGTCAAAGGAAACAAGAAAGGGTTCTATATGTCAGTGATAAAAGGGAGACCAGGGAAACTGTGGGCCCTCTCTGGAAGAAAATGGAAGACCTGGTTACTTTGTGTATGGAGAAGGCTGAGGTACTCAACAACTTTTTGGCCCCAGCCTTCACTGGCAAGTGCTCTTGGACACAGCCCAAGTCACAGAAGGCAAAGGCAGAGACTGGGAGAATGAAGAACTGCACACTGCAGGAGAAGATCAGGTTTGAGATCATCTAAGGAACGGAAAGGTGCACAGGTCCATGGGAGCTGATAAGATGCATCTGCGGGTCCTGAGGGAACTGGTGGATGAAGTTGCTAAGCCACTACCCATCATATTTGAGAAGTCATGGCAGTCCGGTGGGTGAAGTTCCCAGTGACTGGAAAAAGCGAAACATAAACCCCATTTTTAAAAAGGGAAAAAAGAAGATCTGGGGAACTACAGGCCAGTCAGTCTCACCTCAGTGCCTGGCCAGATCATGGAGCAGATCCAGCTGGAAACTACACTAAGGTACGTAGAAAATAAGGAAGTGATTGGTGACAGTGAACGTGGCTTCACTAAGGGCAAATTGTGCCTGACAAATTTGGTGGCCTTCTATGATGGGGTTTCTGCATTGCTGGATAGGGGAAGAGCAACTGATGTCATCTACCTGGATTTATGCAAAGCATTTGACACTGTCCCGCACGACATCCCTGTCTCTAAATTGGAGAGACATGGATTTGATGACTGGACCACTCGGTGGACAAGGAATTGGCTGAATGGTCGCACTCAAAGAGTTGCAGTCAACAGCTCGATGTCCAGATGGAGACCAGTGATGAGTGGCGTTCCTCAGGGGTCAGTATTGGGACTGGCGCTGTTTAACATCTTTGTTGGTGATATGGACAGTGGGATAGAGTGCACCCTCAGCAAGTCTGCAGATGACATCAAGCTGTCTTGGTGTCAACATGCTGGAGGGAAGGGATGCCATCCAGAGGGAGCTTGACAGGCTTGAGAGGTGGGCCTGTGTGAACCTCATGAAGTTCAACAAGGCCAAGTGCAAGGTCCTGAACCTGGGCTGGTGCAATCCCAAGCACAGATACAGGCTGGGCAGAGAATGGATTGAGAGCAGCCCTGCGGACAAGGACTTGGGGGTGATGGTTGATGAGAAGCTCAACAAAAGCCAGCAATGTGCACTTGTAGCTCAGAAAGCCAACCATATCCTGGGCTGCATTAAAAGAAGCATGGCCAGCAGATCAAGGGAGGTGATTCTCCCCCCTCTACTCCGCTCTTATGAGACTCCGCCTGGAGTACTGCGTTCAGCTCTGGGGCAACAAACATAAGGAGGACATGGATCTGTTAGAGGGAGTCCAGAGGAGGGCCATGAGCATGATCAGAAGGCTGAAGTACCTCTCCTGTGAAGACAGGCTGAGAGAGTTGTTCAGCCTGGAGAAGAGAAGGCTCTGGGGAGACCTTATAGCAGCCTTCTAGTACCTCAAGAGGGCCTACAAGAAGGCTGGGAGGGACTTTTCAGGAGGGAGTATAGTGACAGAACAAGTTTTAAACTAAAAGGTAGATTTAGATTAGATATAAGGAAGAAATTCTTCACTGTGAGCATGGCAAGGCACCTGAACTGGCTGCCTGGAGAAGTTGTGGATGCCCCTTCCCTGGAGGTGATCAAGGCCAGGGTGGATGGAGCTTTGAGCAACCTGGTCTAGTGGGAGGTGTCCCTGTCCATGGCAGGGGGGTTACAACTAGATGACCCTTCCAATCCAAACCATTCTGTGATTCTGTGATGATATATTGTTTGCACCTGAAAACAGAAAATATTGCATCACATAAGGCAGTAGGGTTATCTTTCAGACATTTTTTGTAAACAATAAAGATAAGCAATAGAGAGCAATTTCTCAAAACATACCTGGTAATAAAACACTATTGCAAACAGAGAGGTTATACAAATAATACTCGATAGCCTCTCATCTGGGCATCCATTTGTATAAGATACTCTCAAAAAATCTGAAGCCTGTTAGTAGAGATGATGTGGAAATGTTTTCCAGAATAATATTTCATCTGCTTTCTTATATACTGTTGAAACTTCAGATTTAAATCATGCTTGTTAATCAAATCACGTATTTGTGAGCGGGTAGAATTGCTGGCTGCTACTGAGCATATTCAAATAAAATCTGAGGTGTTTGGCTAAAAGCAGTGTCTAAAGGTACCTCATTTAAGAATTTTCTGAATTGATTTTAATGCTAACACAGAGAACAAATCAACCCTGAATTCAGCCAAAGAAGATTATTGAATTTTTACTGGCAGTTCGAGGCTTAAAAAAATATATCACATGTATTAAGCGTATTATAACATACATTAAATGTTTACGCAGAATGCAGGTGTGTGTCAATACCCTATGTTGGCAGATAAGTTAGAGCTCTGTGGTGAAAAGAATAGATAGAGATGACTTGCTGACTGTGTTTTGTTATTGCCTCACACACATAACATTGACAAACAACTCTGATGTGCACTCACATTTTACATGAAACAAAATGTAGCTGTGACAATACAGAAAAATATTAATTGCAGCATACACACGTTTATTACATGCAAACCAAATCCATGTTTATACAAAATATATAATCCATAGCCTATATGTTAAAAGAACTTCTAAACAGATGTTTTATACAGATGTGCATGCATACACATATATATGTATAAATATATATAAGCATATATATTTATGCTTGTGTGTATATTAATAGAAAACCTCAATAAACTGCAAAGGTAAGTTTTTACATGTTTGGTATCATTATATGTGGAATGTAATGGTATCACAGCAGGTAGGTTGAGTATTTTACCAGGCTATTTCTATGTCATAGCACTTTTTGTTTGTTTGTTTGTTTGTTTTGGGGGGGATAAGTATTTGTGATGTATTTTGATTCAGTAGTCCTTGTAGCAAATGCGTAAATCAACAAAAAAATGTTATGGGTATGTGACTTACAATATAATTGATTGATTTTAAGATTAATTATTTTATTCAGGAATGTGAGCAATGCATTTTCTGAATAGGTTAATTCCAGAGAAGTCATTCCTGCTCTATAAAAATCAGCAACCTGCAGTAGAAATAGAAGTACAAAAAGTTTGCTGTACTTCTGTGTAGAAGTACATAGTCATACCACAAGCAGCACCCTGGCTGGCTGACACAGATGTGATGGCACATTCCCTCCTGAAAGTTCCTCCTCTTTCTTCCTTTGTACTCACAGTACTTACAGGAAAGTTACCAGTTTGTGTTTCATACATGATTGGTAAGGCAGCAGATTACTTTTAAGTAGAAGGAGTCAGCAGTAATTACCAGGCTAGGAAGAGAGACATTCCGGGTGAGCCTAGAAGGAGAATCTATTCATTTGCAGCTCAGTGATACAATTACATTTCAAGCCTTTCACTGTGTATAATGTGCTTGACTCCATTGGAAAGAGCACTGGGGGAAGCACTCTGCCCTTCCATCACCTGCGTGACGTGATCGGAGGCTGTGCTGCTGATGTACTGTCCAGCCCTGGAGCTGCCCATCCAGCCACAGGGCACCCCACCAGGTGTGGGGACCAGGATGGCACCAGCAGAAGTGCCATTCAGCAAGCCTGCCACCAGTTGTCACCCGCTGGGATGGAGAAGTGCAAGGGTGAACTTTACCCCCTGGGGACAGTACTGTGGCCAGGCCCACCACAGGTGAAGAACAGTGTGAGTCCTCACCAACATAAGCCAGTGCCCACCCCAAAAACTGTGCTGTGTGAATGGGAAGAAATAAATTCCCACTGTTATAGCAGGGTTTGCTCTGGCAAGCAGCGTTATTCTGCTCTGGCAGAATAGAGGCCTCTGTCAATGCTGGAGGCCCAGCTACCAAGGTGAGAAAACCAAATTTTTTTAGTTTTCGATGCTTTTCCCTCTGTAATGACAATCTAAAAGGGATGTTGGTTTACAGCAAATGATTTGGTGGGTGTGTACTTGCTGCCAGTTACTATCCCCTGAGATTTTGTTGGAAATTAACCTATCATCATCTGGAATTCCCTTTTACCTGCTATTGACACAAGGTGACTGTTGTGGTTTAGCCCCAGCAGGCAGCTAAGTGCCACACAGCCACTCTCTCACTCTCCCCAGGTAGGAATTGGGAGAGAATCAGAAAGATAAAAGTGCAGGAACTCATGGGTGGAGATAAGGACGGCTTACTTGGTGAAGCAAAAGCTGCACGCACAAGCAAAACAAAACAAGGAATTCTTTCGCTACTTCCCATGGGCAGGCCGGTGTTCAGCCACTGCCAGGAAAGCAGGGCTCATCACGCGTAGTGGTTTCTTGGGAAGACAAACGCCATCACTCCCAAAGTCCCCCCCTTCCTCCTTCTTTACCCCAGCTGTTATTGCTGAGCATGACACCACGTGGTACAGGACATCCCTTTGGCCAGTCTGGGTCAGCTGTCCTGCCTGTGTCCCCTCCCAGCTCCTTGCGCACCTCCAGCCTGCTCGCTGGCAGGGCAGCACGAGAAATAGAAAAGTCCTTGGCTCTATGTAAACACTGCTCTGCAACAACTAAAGCACTGGTGTGTTATCACCACTATTTTCATCAAAAATCCAAAACATAGCATTGTGTGAGCCTCTATGAAGAAAATCAACTCTATCCCAGCCAAAACCATGACAGTGGGTTTGAATCAAGATTTAAAAGCATAAATATATCTCATTACTCAGCTTCTGAGATTTTTCCCCCTTGTTTCTTACTATTTTCAAAAACCATAAAATAGTAACAACAACACCTTCTAGCTTCTGTTTGAGATAAGCACCAGTAATCTCTGTACTTCAGCATGTAACTTTACCAGCAGTGTTAAAATGAAGGTCTTTCTAAAGGTGTTTGGTGATTCATCTCCCAGTGGTGTTGTAAGAATTTATTAGTTAATGCCAGGACAGCATTACATAAATGCCAAGTATTGTTGTTTACAGACTAAAGTTGTCTGTGCAGAGTGGCAACATGAGATTTTTCACTGCCAGTTGGCTCCATCTCCAGGCAGAAGAGACTAGCTCTCAGGAAGGACATGGGAAATCACTCTGGCTGTCTTTTCAGTCTTTCACAGAATTGCTAAAAATGGCACAATCATACTGTTGTTTTTGGTTTTGTTTTTGCTTTGTGACACTGGTCCAAGAAGAATTTGCAGTGAGCTACAAATCAATTAGGTAGAAGTTTACTTTGCTCTTAACTGAATTGTAAAGCAATATCCCATGGAGAGAAGTCCTGTTTGTCTGCAGTTCTGAAGCCACAGACTGTGCAATCTAGGTTCAATAAATGGAAAGCTAGAAAGGACACGAGGTACAACACTCATTTTTGCTGTACCAGGCATATAGAAACTGATGTATTTATGGTTCCAGGCCCCAGCAGGAGTCAATGCAAGCAGCTATAAGTGTATACTCAGCTCATATTCCACTTGCACAGACAGCTACCATCAATCTTAAATGACTTAGCCATGACTGTTCAATTACTCCAAGGAGCTACTCTCCAGCGTGTTTATATCTTTATACTCCAGAATGCACTGTGCCAGAGTCGATTTTGTTTAATTTCTATTATTTTAGTAAATATAATCAGCAGAAGTGATGGATTGGTTAGAGGGGAAACTAAAGAGGTCAGAATCTGCAAAAAATTGTAGGCAGTCGTGTACACAAAAGTTATGGGCAGTTTCCCTCTCTTTTTCTCTTGTTCCAACATAGACAAAGTACTAAAATATAATTATTTGAAAACTTCCTAACTCCCATTCAGGAAAACTAATGAGGCTGAGCGTCTCATAGAATTCAAACATGGGAAACAGCAATCTCCTTCATTTATAGGCTGCTCTCTCCCTCATCTCTTTCTAGATGTCTTAATTTTACATATTTTCCGTGCCTTCCTCTATGCAATATTGCCTCTTTGCCAAGGACCAAAAAAATGATAACATATGAGACACACCAGTGTATCTCACAGCAAAATAACAATCAGGTTTTCATTTTCATTTTTCACCTGAGAAGACCCTTGGGAAAAAAATAATGCATTAGCAAACCCCATGCCTAGTATTTCATTTTACAAAAATGCCTGCCTTGTTTTACTTTCTGCTAACTCTTTGTCACAACCAAAAAGTGAAAATAAAGCTTGTCAGTGTATGTGAAAGAAAACAAAAGAGATCAGACTCCATTTTGCTAGTTGAATTAAAAGTACAAATAAGGCCCTACCTTTATGATTAGCACCTGGTAGACTGCTCAAAAAGGGGAACTCAGGCAAGCAAACAACATTAAAAATACACACACAATAAATGCTTGTGTAGAAGCATGATATTAAGGCATCACCTGCAATGAACGCAAAACTTCTCATGATCAGAAAACAAATAATTTATCCAATAATTTTAGTGTCAAGCCCAATTCAAATGTTAATCTAAAGATATTAAAAATATATAACTAGGTGTTTCCCTTTGAAGGATTTTCCGGAAGTTGATCACTTTCAGTGTTGGAAAAGACTTCTATTGTTTCCAACTTAATAGTGCATGGTTTCAGCTTTCATTCCTGCCCTCTCGCTATGCTGTTCTCTGCTAGAATGAAAAGACATCCAATAACCACTATTTTCTTCCTACTTATGGTACTTATAGTCTATAATTAAATGCTGTCATCTGCTTTTAATAAGCTAAACTCTGAACCTTTACAATCTTTCCATTTGCTTCAGTCCCTGAGTTATTTCTGGGGCCCTTCTCTCTGCCCTACCCTGTTCAGCCTCACCCATAAAATACAAAGAAGAAGTCTCCTGCCTTCTCCTATTTGCTGTTTCCCTGTGTCTACATCCAGTGTTAGAACCCACAGCATTACAGCTAAAATTCACTGATTATTTGCTATGATCCCACCATCCTTTGTAGAGTATGGAAGTCTGTTCATGAATAACCTCCAAATGTCCGAAGAAAAAGAAAAAAAAATTTCATTTTATTTCCCCTTTTTTCCCTATCACTATGACATCCACTTTTGAAAAATGGTGCCTATTTCCTAGCCTCTTTTTAAGCTCTGATCCGTCAGGATGCAAAAGTTACTTGTTTTTGAATCCAGTATCAAAAGCCCTACGCACTATGGTATAAATCAGCCCATCACTATTTTCACAGCATGGCACGTGTATGGCATTGTCTTGCTGTCAGACTAGCTGAGATGTTCTCCACCTTCTTGATGTCCTTCAAAAAATTCTCTTTGGACTGGATGTCTTGTCCATATGTCTACTTTAAATCTTATATTCCTAGATTACTGCATAGTCTAATAATTATGCTGCATGAAATGCAGTCCAGGGCACAAAACTGAGCACTTCCCCTAAACTGCACAGACAGATATATGCCCATGTGAGACGGATTTGAAGACCCCCAGCCAGAGTAGGTAGCTCAGCCCGTCTCTTGCTCCCTGGGGGACAAGCATAATCACAGCAATGTCACCAAGGGGATAGGTGGCAGAGAGAGGGATATTGATGCTGTCAGCTCTTCTGGCAGCTGTTCTTCAGAAAGCTTCAGCCTTGTGTGGCCAAACACAATTTCAGCAGAGATTGCAGCTCTCCACAGCCCAGGCAGAGGAGGTACTTGAGTCCCATTACAGAATATGCAGAGCACTGGGCAGGTTGTTACTGATTAGTGCGTGTTAACTCTCCTTCTGCATGACTGGTCATACTGTGGGGTTAGGTCACTGGACAGCAGAGCAAGCCATGGCTCGTGCTGTTAGTGCTTTGAAAGACCTTGGTGATGCCAGGGGCAAATATATTAAGAGTACTGTTTAAAACAGGCCACCTGAGTAGAGACCACTTAGCATCTTCCGTGCCCAGTGAGTCCAGACACCTTTGCTACTTCCCCATCAGCTCTCTGTGGTCTGGACCTGCCTTCTACAACCTCATATTTTCCTCTAATTCCCACCAAGCCACGTCATTGGTTTTCATGGCATCTTCACATACTTTTGGGCAGGTTGTCTTTCTTTTTCTGAAGTGCCTTGATTTCTTTCTTTCTTACCTGCTCATGATTCACCTTAATTCGTTCAAACAAAGACTTTTTGTGCCATTCTTTCCTGCAATTTATATGGCATATTGAAGACACTAGAATTATTTTAATTTTATGCACTATTTTGTTGAAAGCTGGAGCAAGTGTTGCTATACAGAAGACTACTTTATGGTTGTATGCAGCACAGTAAATACCCACCACCTTTTACTTGGAGACAAGAAGTGTGTGGGCCTCAGTGATACATTGCCAGGAGATGCAGGGTGAATGTTTTCAAGATTAGATGAGGTATGCAATTTGTGGAATACTTCTGTATCAGTCACAGTTAGTGTGTAGGCTGCTGCCAAATGCTGGTTATTGTCTTCCTTCCTGAAGCAGTACTGCTTGAACACTGCAGCACAATGCTATTTTCAGCTCCTTGACGAGATGATTACAATGTAAAGTCATGCTGCGTGACCAACATGCCAGGTGTTTGCTGTTCTAACTCCACTTTTATTACTTTGGGAATGAAAGAATGATGAAGAGAGGGATCAGAGCTACTTAGGAGATTTTCAAACAACAGGTCAGCTTAGATAGCTTGGCTATTTTTGTTTAAGACAATGATATACTGTATATGTCCTTTTTTCTGTCTTCTGTTTTACAAGTGACCTTATCCAATAGCAATAAAATTAGCCAAAATAAAGTGCAATCTGGTAAGAATTTTCAAAGCAAAGTTTGCACTTCTAAAAGGTTATGATAGTGCCAAACAGGTAGCTTTTTCCTCCACAGAATAGATATCAAAAAGGCTATAGCAGAGCAAACTCCCCTTGTAGACTACACACCATACATGCTTACTGGTACACAGTGAGGTGGAAGGGAGACGGGAGATGTAGTATAGGCACCTTTTCCTTTCAGACTTTATGTTCCCTGCCAAGTCTATAAAAGTGGGAAAATTAAAGACAACCCCTTTGACCATATTTGTTAATAAGCTTTTTTTTTGAGTAGGAATTCAAAAGACATCAGATACACTACTTCAAAACCAAAATCAAATAGCTGTAGCAATTCATAACTAACATTTTTCTGAATCTGTCATTCATATACTATAACCAAAAGACATTATTCTCATTCTGATCTCGTAGCAGTAAATTTTCCATAGGATGTCTCATAACTAATTGATAAATACAAATATATTTTAACATATTTATTTTAA
>VXAL01012860.1:62165-90414 GCA_013399475.1 Chauna torquata | reverse complement strand
TATTTATTTTAAATCCAAGAAGGCTCAAGTCTGACTGTGTTGCTGGGTCCAGGTGTATTTCAAGATATCTGGCCTGTAGTAGTAATTTTTCTTTCTGATGGAAATGGGCCAAGATTCAGTATGAATTTAGGCTTCATGTGGCAACAGTGGATTATTTCACTGATTTATTTTATTTTATTTTATTTTATTTTATTTTATTTTTCAGTCTTAGGAGGTTAAATACGTGTAGGTAGCCCCAAAGAAAGGAAACACTGATGATATTAGCTAATGAGGACTTCAGATATTCTTTCATAAATTAATTAATCTGAGGCCAAGTTGATAAATGAAAAAATAAATGCATGAATCTACAGATATAAAGATATTTATGTCCCCACCACCCCACACCNNCCCCCCCCCCAAAAAAAAAAGTCCCAAAGAAGCCATTTGTCACATAGAAAAAAAGTATATCAATATTTTTTTAAATTTGGGTCAGAAATTTTTGTTGTCTTTAGAAAGAAATTCCAGGAAAGTTTTGGTAAAATTCTAAACTTGAAAAATCCCATTGGTGAGAAAATTGTCATGCAACTTAGGAAAAAGTCTTGTGTTGTCAGAAGTATCAGAGTAGAAATAAGCTTTTTAAAGCTCTGACTCTATCATTAAACTACAGCCTAATAAAAACAACATTAATGACCCATCTTCTGTTGAAAGAAAAATGTCTTTAAAACAATTACATACATTCAGAAGAGCTCTGACAGTAAGCAAACCAGCTCAGCAGCCTGAAACACCTCTGTCTAGCCTTAGGCTCAACTCAGTGCAGATTCATGTCTTCTAATCTTACTTAACCATATATGGCAATAACAGTGATAAAAAGTGGGAACTATCTTTGCAAGGATTGTGAGAACCAAACCCAATAGAATTTGGTTATTTACCTGCACATTCATTAGAATCACTCAGCCATCAGATTTATGCTGCAGTCAGTTATGGTGAAGAAGGAGAGATCATCTGAGCTACACAGTGCCTCAATTCCCTGAGCATCACTGAGCCAGATGCATACATGAAATTAAGTTCTCAGGCTTGAAAAAATCTACATTCCCAGCAACCTTTATAAAATGCTTCCCATTTTCAATCAACTGTTGTCCTGCCTGAATATTTAGCAACCAGTTACAATGTTGACATGTTGTTTCTTTTAGTAGGAGAAACTGTTGGTTTTGGCCAGATGTTTTGCTGATGAAATCCCATATATTTGCAAAGAATGTATGCAAAGTCCTGTTTCCCTGAATGCAGTACTGACAAACAGCAGAAGGTTATTTTCTTGCTCATTAATCCAACTCTGCTTTTTCAGTAGACACTGTGCTCAACAGAAGCTTTTTCTCTTGGCTTTCTCCGTGGGCCACCCACGTTGCCTTTTTTTTTTTTTTTTCCCAGCTTTCTGATTACTTTTAAACACATAGCTCCTATCAGTTGATGTCTCAACCAATGAATATGTAATAATTTCCCAGGAAAGCTCTTTGTTCTTCACAAATTAGTTCATGTTTCAGCTTTTCTTCATAGGATAACTGCCTGGGTGGTGGCTTCTACTGTTTTCAGCAATTTTACTTCGTACAGGAGCTTAGCTGCTGCTTCTTGTTTAGACTGAATGGAGGGTGCCCACCATAACCAGGGGATTAATGAGGCCTGGAATTTTCTGCAGATCAAAGACCAACTTTATGGTAGCCATTAACATCCTCCAGCACAGCAACAGCATTCCTGAGAAAAGTCAAAGAAAAGCTGATAACAATCAAGATCCAACATCAGCTTATCACCTCTTTCTCCGGGTTGTAGTATTTCCCTCAGGTTATCGTGCAAAGTTACTATTAGGATGGAAAATCAAGTGTCAAAAAGAAGAAAATAACGTGTTTTTGAAGGTAACAGGAAAAGAAAACTGAAGGGCATATAAATAAGCAAAAAGTAGACCCGTGAGGAAAGGGAGAGAAATAGTATTTTAGTTTTCCATAGATATAGAAAGAACACTTCAACATTTAAGTGCTCTGATTTACATACGTCAATAAATTAAAAATGCCCAGCTGAAGGATGTGTAGGTATTTACTCTTCTCTCCAATATCCCCCTGCAAATGATTGCTTCTCTTAGCAGCTCCTAAACTACCATAGTTTTGAGCCTGGCATACTACAGTCAGCAGGAACTGGCATTGATTTATCTTCTTATTGTGGGGTGTAACATTCCAGCAGCTCAGAAGCTGCTTATGAAGATGTTAAGTCTTCAAAAAAGTCTCTTGTTAAGGAAAACAGCATCTATCAGAGAGATGGAGACCCTTCTCAGTTCATTATTCAGTTTTAACCCACTGGCATATCTATCGGAGTCTTAAGATTGACAGATAATTCCTGTTAAAAGAGCTATGAATAGAATGATATCTGTTGTGGAAAAGGAATTAATAATCTTTGTCATTCCCACTGTCTCTGAGTCCTGAAAAGAAATAATCCATCCCTCTTTCACCATCCCTTCTGCAAAGAAAACCATAGGGAAACACAGACATAATAAGAAGGAACGTATATTCTCTAAAAGATATTTATTGTGAACTGCACAAGGAGTATCACAGATGTTTCCCTAGGTAGAAGCCCAAATCTTATTCCCCAAATGCTTCTTATTTTTATGAATATAACACCAGCAAAGACTGCAGCTATGCTACTGGAAGCACCAGTTTTCCAGACCATGAGCACAAGTACCTATTTGTGGTCCATACTCCACATGCATGCACTGCATATTTGATAGGCTAGGCTTGCTGTGCTTGCTAAGAAACTCTGTGCCCTGGCAGCTGCCTATCAAGTTACAACAGCTGGATATTGCACTAGAGGTCAGGGCCTGAGAGCCTTAAATCCATGTGTTATGAACAGCAGTGAGAGCATGCACATAGCTCTAAGGTATTTTGAAGAACATGCATGTGCAAGTTGTCTTTGAGTACTTCCAGAAAGAATACTAGAGAAGCAGAAATACACATGTGTTGCCCTGTGATGTAATTCCAATAACCATTATTTTTTTGCAGTGGAGATAATACAAAAGAAATTATAACATACAAGATCACTTATCCACAGTTACACTGGCAACCTTGCTCCTTAGCAAAGTTAGCTTGGGCAGAGCATTACATTGAAACTGGCTGTGCTGACTAGTGCTTGGAGTGGCTTGTTCACGTCTTCACTTGGCATTGAGTTCTGTTATGCAGACATGCTCTTTGCATTAATATTTGGAAATGTTTAGCTGAAAGTATCTCAGAACGAATCTGGACTGAATCCATTATCCTTTTTGTCTAACCAGGAGGAAAAAGCTTAGCCAGTGCTCTGACACTTCAGTTCAAACACTGAACAGTTGCATGGGCAGTTCATTGTTTGGACTCTGTCGGTGCTGTGTACTTATTGCATATGGCCCAGAGATTAAACATACTAACATAATGAAAAAGCAAAATAGAAATGAATTAAGGTACACAGGCAGCCATGACCTTGATGTTTCCTAATTTTATGATCTTTATCATCTAGAGCAGTTTATCGTGTGTAACATCATAGAATTTGTAAAGTAGCTTTGGAAGTATATGTAGAGGGATCTATGTATGCTCAACTATGACATTCAATATTGTACTGAGATGAATAATTTATTGTTAGTTTGGGTGAAGCACCAAGCTAGGTTATTTCTGACATCTTAGCTAACTTGGGTATCCCTGCTTTATATTGTTTAGATGTTATTATTTTAAACCTCATCTTTCACAAATCCTTTCAGGTACAAACATCAACTCTGTCCGTTCTGAAGGTTTGACATCCCAATTTACTACTGCCTTGGCTCAAAACTCACTGCAGCCATGGTGGCTCTTCCATTCCATCCCAGCTGCCTAATTCCACCACTCCACTTCCAATAATTTGCAACAATTTATAACAATTTTTTAACAATTTTGCAACAATTTGTGACAATTAAAGCAGGGAACACTTTGCAAAAGCATTTTTAAACCGTGTGAATCTGATTCACAGCCAAGGTATGAAAGAATAACAAGCACCGTCACAGAAGACTTTATGAAAAAAGTTTCGTCTCCCTGGAAGCATCTCTGAGACTCAGCTGGGATCATTTTGAGGATTTAACATCACACCAACGCCATGTTCCTCTTATGGTAACTGCTTATATCAACTGTTTTTAACAGCTTATTTCTTCCTGTTCTGCTATTGGGAATTCATCCACTCTCTGCTCCTGTGCAGCATCCAGTGGTCTGCATTTTCAGGATTCAGTAGCAAGTGAAAAGTGTTTGGTTGCTTGTCTCCGTTTTCCTACTAAGGGCAAAGTTAATGAATTGCTCAGAGTTGATAGTCACCCTCCCACTTCAAGAGCAACTTATTGGACCCAGGTTTTCTTCGTCAGACATCAGAGGAGAAAATGCAATTGAACATGGCACTGTACAGGGACAATCACTTCAACGTGTAAGAAGGGTTTATAAATAGGACCAAAATTGAAATCTTCACACCTTATTTCTTGAATGTTATTCAAACCTTCACTTTGAATATACACTTACTAATTTCCTCTTGTCAGAAGATAGGTCCTCCATTGTGCCTATATTCATTTTCTATGTGAATGCTTCAAAATTATTACTTAATATATTTAGACAGTATAGTTTGTGAGCTGAGGAGATGGGTATCTCCATTTTATGCACGGGAAACAGAAACAAAGAAACTACTTTCTATAAACTCAGAGCTCACAAGCTTCTGAAGTTATGAGTTAGCACTACCCTAACCGGAACTAGCAGCTGTATAAGAAAATATCATGCAAATAACTTCAAGTAAGTCCCCTGAGGAAACAAATAAATCCTGAAGCCTGTTAGAGCCCTTTACTCAGTAACCTAAGAAAACAGGTATACACAGAAAAGTTCATAATTGGTGATGGAGGAAAGCTTGCAAAACCAATTCAAATCTGCGGTAAACTATCTCTGGGGCATAGCTGCATTTCACATCTACACAAGCACTGATTTTCAAACAAATTTATAATTTATGGGCGTACATATACACAACTAACATTTTCTACTGAAGAAATGTATTAAGTTACTGCAGATTACTCCTCCTAAACATAGCAGTAATATCTAGGAACAGTGTGTTTTGAAGCAGTAGCCCTAGTTTGTTAACCAAGTTAATCATACCAATCATGTATTAATTTGTTGTAGCATTACATTAATACAGTGATAAGGTTTCCAGTGTGCTTGATGTCCAAAGAGAGAGGAACAGTCCAGATAAAACTATGAATGAAACTGAAAAAATAGACAAATAAAGATTTTAACATTTTGCAACAAAATAAAGTAGTAACATGCTTTACCCAGATACTTTTGCCCAGTTTTGTAACACTGCTTTCATTTCATTTGGACAAGTCATTTTTTCAGTTAATTACCTAATGAAATTTCTATGCATATTTGCAAAGAATGCAAGTAAACAAGGGCAAATTAACAGAAACAAAATTATTTAAAAAGAAAAATCATATTATATTTTCTTTTAGTTTTGGATTTGAAGATTCAGTGGATAGGCAAGTTTCAACTGTGTCCACCACAGGATCAGTCTAAAGTGCTTATCTAACACTCATGATTTAGTTTCAATTGTTTCAAAAACTGAAATAAGGAATTGAAACAATCATCAAATTCTAATAAATAAATAAAATAATAAAAGTAAACAATAAAAGTAACTATTGGAATGATTTTTGTCTTCCTGTAACAGTGTAAATAAAGTTTTCAATAAAAATGCCTAATATTTTGATATGATTAATAAGAGTCTATGACCAGCATTTAAGAAGTTCAGCAAGACATTTCAAAAAGCAAGTGGGTCTGGTGTCAATTTTGCTAAATGGAAACAACTTTGATATTTTTCATGATTTAATCTTTTTCATCATCTCAACTCTGAAGCAGGCCACTTTGTAAGCCTCATTGGTACTTTTTTGTAAGTGCTCCAAACTGACTGAGACTCAGCAAGTGTGAACCAGCTGTGAAAATGATTCCAGTAAAGAAAAAGTTGAAGGAGCAGTCTTTTGATTGGCCTGACAATACATACTGCCTAAGCAGTAGGTAAGGTATAGCCATAAGCATGCCAGAAATGCATGTCATTTGCTGACCAGGCATATTAGTGTTGATTCACTCACAGATTTAGTCAGTGGTTTTATAGTCTCCTGTAGATAGGTGAGAAGCAGTGAGAAACAATCCTAAGTCTTGGGATGAAGGAAAGACATGATAAAACATGCCCACATTTTTATCCATCTTAGGCAGTGGAACAGCAACACCATGTTCCCAGGCTAATTCATATGTCTATGCAAAAATCACTTTTCTTGTAAGCATGCAGTTTCTATTGTAGGTACAAGAGAGGAAAGACAACACAAAGGAGAAGAGACACAACAAAGACTATGCCTGCATGGTGAAAACTGAAAGTAAAAGGCAATTTTATTTCAGAAAAGTGCCCAGAAAACAAGAAAACACCTATGGTTGGGGTGGGGAGAGAAATAGAATAAGTTTTACAGAAGCTACAGAGAGCTGCTGGTGTTTTTCTTTACTGGTTGAACTGCTGAGTAGTCTGGCAGAAAGTAGTAAATCCAAACTCATTTCCCTCTTCTGCCAGAGGTGATTTCATCTCTCTCGTAACATCTCCAAAAACAGCCATAATCACAGGGCTACATTTGTTGACTGATAATTCTAAATATTTCTCATTGTAGTTGTTCCACGTTGCCTGGATTGTTTAAATTGTCATTGACTCAGAGAGGGTGTGAATGAAACATACTTCATGGTCAGGCATGTAGGACACTTAAAGGAGGTAGGCACTTACGTGGGTCACCATCACCTTCACAGCTGAACAGTTTAACTTAGTCCTTGGATCCAGAGAAACAATGAAAAAAATATTACACACCTCCATCTAATAGATTGCACCCAGATGGACTCTAAAGCTGGCTGCTGGATAGTTTGGGTCATAACCTTAATGGTCTAATGGTTGGAGTGTTTTCACTCCCTGCCACAGAGAAGAGCTTGACTATGTCTGTTCAGCAACTTCCTCATGCATTTTCGAAGGCTTCTGTTAGGGCCCTTGAAATCTTGTCTTCCCCAGCTGCTTTGTGAATCTATCTTTTAGAATTATGTTTCACAGTAGAACCTATTTGGCAAGTTCATACCAAGCTGACTAACTGAGACAGAGAAGTCTGTTGATGGTAAGTCCTGCAGTCTGTGAAAAGAAAACGATTATCAAGCTTCAGTAAACCCCTTTCTGCACAGCAAACTCCCCTGCTGAGAGGGTAATCTGGTCCAGGGCCATACACTGTCATGGGGAAAGGATGTAGAAGTCTTGTTCGCCATCACTCACACTGAATATCTGGGAGAAGGACATTGTCCAGTACCGGGGATATATATATATTTTATTCTAGTTCTTATAGTAACCAGCAAATAGGACCCCTAGGGCTGTCCACCACCTGAGCTCTCTTCTGCCAGACTTTTTATACGGCTTCCATCAATGGTCTGAGAAAATAGTGTAGGAATCAGCATAAAAACTGTATTTCTTAAATTTATACAGGAGGTGGCTCTCCAACACAGAGGTCCATGCTAGTTTCTGTCTCCTTTGTTCTTCATGGAGGGCTTGGAGAAAAGTAGTCCATATATATCTTATATATAAATATATTGTCAAATTCTCTTTGACAATGTGTGATTGTTATGTGAGTGGAACATGAGAATATTAGAAAGCATATTGTTCATTAAAAGTATGTCTTAATGAAAATCCAAGATGTGACCAAGAAGTATTATTTGTGTAAAATCTATGCTACCAAAATAAATTCATGGAAAGTGTACCTACAGAAAATAGAGCAAAGAAGTCTATGAGAATAACTGCTATAATCATTTTTATTTCTACCATCTGTTTCTGTGCAAAGCCATTCTAATGCAGACAGACACTAATCAGAAATTTTTAAACTTCTAGGGAGAAAAATCATATGGTGAAGTATACATAAACATCTCTGAAGATGAATTGCTAGCAAAATTACCAGATCTACCTCATTTATATTTTGATTATTTAAAATGATTTTTTTGCACACCGAATATATTACCTCATTTCCACCTCCACTGTTATTAAGGAGTTGGTGCTATGTACCACAAATACACATTTGCTCCACAGTAGCATCTTCCTATAGGTCTTTGCACTTTTGTCCATGGCAGGTACACATTCAGATAATCAGGCCCTACCTCAGCAAGCAAGGAGGTACCCTATGTAACACACTGTACTCTATATTAGTGAGGTGTTCAGCTTCAGCATGGTGGAAAATTAAAGAATAAAGCAATATCTTTGGGAGAGACCTGACAGAAGTTTTGGTTTCATGATCCACTTCAGGCCAATTTATCCCATCACCCCTCAGAATATTCAGGCTGGATTGTCATTTTCAAGATTATGTGAGGGGCACAAGTCCCTTTTTTCCAAAGGACTTAGGGCGACATTCATCTTATCTGTATTTGTGACCTCATTCAGGCATCAAATTAATTGTTATAAACATATGGGCCCCAGGGATTCAGCCAGCAGGTGAATGAAGGTTCCTAAATCTAGCTTTTTTAATTCACCATTTGCTTTCTGCTGCAGTTAGATAGTCTAGGCACCAAACTTTTCTTGCAAAAGAAGTGACTAAGTTGCTTAGTCTGTAGAAAAGTGTTTTTCTATCTGAATAGGCTATATATTCTCTTTCATATAGGCTTCCTTCAGTCAAAAAGAATCTGAAAGTAGTGAAACTTTTTAATCATTTAATAACATACTTCTGTTAAGACTAAACTGGCACTTAGAAGTAACGAAATATCAAGCCTGTTATGCATTTAAAAATTACTTCAGAAATTCTTTATTGTAGTTGTTTTTTTCCAGATTCAAAGATAGGAGAAGCAGGGGAGTTTACCTCCTATGTTTAGAAGATACAGAATGTCTTGCTCCAGAGTATGTCCCCATGCCCCTAGAGCAATATTTTGTTCTCAGAGGAGTCTGAAAGTCTTGACAGAACTGGCGTTAATTGGATAATGTAGCTGTCTGAGAGGAGGATTAGGTAACAAGAGAGCCTGAAATCCATGTAGCTTTAAATCCCTCCTTATGCATATGTAGTAGATACGGTAATCCCAGTCACTGCTTAAGAGCAAATTAAACAGGATGGCACACTATAAACACCTGCATAAACCTTTTCCTCCCCTTGTTTTTGTTGTATTTTTAAGGAAATCTACTGAAAGACAAAAACCTACTGGGAAAGCAGGGGAGGAAATCTATTTCTGTAAGAGTTAAGCCTAACCAAGTACTTTATGGTTGTTTATTACTTAACTTCTCTCATTATAGCTTCATGAGAGCTGTTTAAAGAGGAGAAAGCTGTGTCTCCCACTGTAGGGCAGGGAACAGATTGTTGGCACTTGATAGCTAGTAACTAATAATAGTGATAGACAATTAAGTCTTCAGCAAAGCACACCTGCTAGCCAGTAAACATTTAACTGTCAGGTAGCTGACAGATGGCCTTGCATATAGCAAGTTAAGACACTTGCTTTCCGGGTCTTTTTTCTCTATTTGTTTGCTAGCTGGTCTCACTGCTTGCTGGCTTTGCTGGGAGGAACCAGACTCCGTAGGGCAGGATAGAGCTTGCCATTCGCATCAGTGGGCAACGAATACCACCAACAGGAAGCTCAGGGACTCTGAGAACCTGCAGCTGAAATCATTACCAATACGAGGTTAAAAATGCCTGGAATGAGAAGGTTATCCTTTGACAAAATATTTCCCTTGTCTTAAGCCATTGCGAAAGCACAGACTAGTTTAATTGACAGCTCACAAAGAGCCAGTGGGAGAGAAGGTTACAACTCTCAGTGTGATCTTTTAAGCATTGTGATGTTTCCTAACAACAGAGAGGAAAAATCAATTGCAAAGCTGTTTGCCTATTTCAGTCACAGAGCTCTAGCCTTCCTCACTGGCTATAACATACACAGCTGACTTGGAAACAGAGAGGTCTGAGGTTCAGACAGCAGCTGTGAGTGGCCAGTTGAAAAATCTAACATGTATTAACAACTGCACTTCCCAGAGGCTGTGCAAAAACAGGAGGACTTCAATAGCAAATTAAGTATGAACGGCTCTCCCTTTTTTTATTTGCATGATCTTCAATGCTTATTTGCACCTGGGTGGCCAACTTTGTTGGCTGGATGTGTAGTATGGCAGGGCCGGGTGTTCTGTATGCACCCCATGCCCACCTGAAGCACCAGAGCCCACCGTCCATGTGCCTTAGCTATTTCCCTTCATGGGATGTAATGCACATGAATGTATTTCCTACCCACATTCCCCTATCTGCATCCAAGAAGTACTCAGGAAAGAGAAGAGCCAAGAATTGGCTGCTGTAGCTGTCAAAGCAATTTCTTTATGACGAGAGCACTTGTTTTACATGGCAATGCTCCCAAAGGGTCTCATCAGAGACCAAGGTCTCCTTCGACTAGGTACCACACAACCCATGGAGAGAAGCAGCCCCTGTATTCAAGTGTTATAAATTTAATTAAAAATAATTAAAAGTGGTTGGAGTAAGTTAAACCACATTCCATATTGCTGTATTGCATCAAAGTTTCATTTTAAATTTGCTGGAAGCTATGCAGAATATCCCACCCTGCAGCTCCATTGTGCCATGCAGAGCAGGGCTTTGCTGTAGAGCATGAACTCACTTTGCAGGAGGAGGAGGCCCTAAATACAGCACAAAACATGTCAGTGGCTAATCACAAATCTGGTTTGCAAAAATGAGGTAGACTCAAAATTCTCGAGTCAAAAGGCATGAAAGCCTCTGGATTGCTTAAATTATATCACTCATTTCCTTCTTCAGCTAAGCATAAAGACTCATTATGCTCTCTTTTGTCCTAGGCTAAATCCAAAGTGTCTTCACTGAGATCATCGCTGTTGCCCAGCTGCCCTCCTGATATGCAGGAGCAGAACAATCTTTTTTTTTTTTTTTTAGTATCAAGATATCAAGAATATTTTCAATCAGCCTAGAACATGGTGACAATTGTGACAAACTCATTGAGCTACCTCAGAAGGATGTATATACAATTACACCCTTACGAAAGCCTCTCTGGAACAAAGTGACATTGGCAGCAAGAAAAAAAGACTCCAGAGAACGTAAGATTCTCTAAAGAGTGTCTCATACAGAAAGAATAAGCTTCTGCCTGTGTCAGACCTTCTCTTCCACAAGCCTGTAGGAAGCATGCAAAACAGGAGGAGGGAGAGGCTTCATGTTCAAGAACAGTGCAGATGGCTTCTGAACGTGCTTCTTAAAGAAGTCACCTGATTCCAGCCTACCAATTCCCTTCCCCCCCCCTCCCCCGACACACATACAAAAGAAAGCCAACGAAAAACAAAGCTTGCATTACAAGCATCTGAACATCACAAGCTTCTCAGTAATAATATCACATCATAAAAAATGGCAATCGTTCCAGTGTCTCCTACTGAGTGTTGCTGAGACTATCTGGTACATCTGTAATGTGGAACACTGTCCAGGATAAACGATTTCCAGGGAGCCTTAATCTCTAAATCTAAGCTAGGATTTCCTCACTGAGCAGAGCCAGCTCCATCCGTAGCACCACCCGCGCCAGTATGCCTTTCGGCAGTGATGCAACCACCAGATGGTGGCATTTCCACTACGTAAGGTGCTGTTACTGCATTCTGAATTGACATGTAGTTAACGTGATTCACACCGCTGCTAGCAAGTGTGTAATCTTCGCTATAAAGGCAGTGAGGTTTCAAAGGATATATGACTATAAAAAAAGAACAGCTTTGCAGGACAGGCTCAAACTGTTCACCCACAGTTTCTGCAATACCGAGCAATACCAGGAAGGAAGCAATTGGGAATTAGAAAAAAACTCTCTTGGAGAACTAGCAATGAGAGGCAGAGAGGAGCATTTTTCTTCTGGGTTACCTGATGATATCTGGGTCATGTCCCTACTCTCACAGATGTCTCACTCTTCATTAGTAATTGGAGTTTATATCCAGCTCAGGAAGTACTGCTGCTCAGGATGCAAAAGCTACAGTTCAGTGACAGGGACAAGGAAGAATCTCTATATCTATATATGTACAATCTATATATATCAATATATATAGTCTATATATCTAAATATACAGTCTCTTTTCTATATATCTACAGTTTCTTTCATTTCTTCTTACTGAGAAGTCCGTCAGTGGATGCACCCCACAAATGAGCTTGATGTGTACAGAGGAGAGCAGTTGGATACTGCTCCCTCTGCAGACTTCTGCAAACTGCCACAGGCTTCCCCTTAAAAAAAAAAAAAAAACTCTTCATCTGCTTTATTTCAAGCTAATCTCCTGCACTGGTCTTATACGTTATGAGGAGCTCAACCGCTGTAGCCAGGAGTAACAATATGGAGTGGCATTATTCACTCTGATGTTCTCTGGAACAGTGATGTTCCCATTTGACATCCGGGAAATGGTACTGTTGTCTTTCTAAACTTGTACTATGTTCTGTTGTAACTCCTAAAATATTTATTTGGCATATAAGGCTGGAAGGTACTCCTGGGTCATCAAATGCATTGTGACCAGTCTTCTACTGTCAGTCCCTGAATAGTTACATTTCTTGTCCCTACCATTTCTCTACTGAGAAGCCATAAAAAGAAAAAAAAAAGTTCCTCTAATGGTTAGGAATTTTATTGTTTCCCAGACTAAATTTGTTCCTGACCAGTCTGTACCCATTTGTTCTTGTGCTTATGTTAATGTTTCAGGTGTTAATGTTTCAATTCTCCTTCCACATCTTTTCCTCCTTGGTTATTCCATGGGATGATCCAGTTCCACCTCAGTACAAAAGATAACTTGGAAGTTGTCTACATAAAGTGAATCTCAGATCTCTAAGAACTCTTAATGGATAACTTTCATCACTTTCTCTCTCATTGGTCTCACTCTTCCACATCTTTTTCTCACTCATGCATTTTCTCATAAACATACACTCTGCACAGAGGAATATGGAAGGAGTGTTTCATGTCTTTCAACTCCTTACACCTCTGTCCCAACATAGCTGCACTATCGGAATTCCCTTATACAAAAAGGGTTGTTAGAAAATAGACCTATTCTTTTACTCCTACCTTTGTCTCACTTGTGAGGGGTAGCTTTCTACAGTTCTGCTGTTGTAGCCTGGGATTGCATGAGAAGTCTTTTGCCAGCGTAGTACACCAGTATTCTCATATCAGCAAAGAACTCCTTGTGTAAATACAACCTTGTTCAACATCCTGGCAACCCTGGCACAGAATGAATAGAGCAAATAACCTGCTTCTTCACCCCTGAAAAAGGATCTGAGCACATTAGCTGGTGCTGTTGGGCAGCTGGAACAGCTATTTCTTGCGTGGTACTTCCTGTGTCATTAATAGGTGATTTCAAACTCCAGGGCTGTAAGTTGGAACATTGAAAGAATACACAATTAACAATGAATATTTTAATGCAATTTAGTTGAGAACCTATCAACGTTGGTTCCTCTAACTAATTAGCTGCATTTGTTGTGCTGTTCCTCCAGTGCCTGCTTTTCTCTGTTACGCTTGCACACTAGGAGACTGTGAACAAGGGCAGGGAGCTGAGCCCAAAGTTTACCTGCCTGGAACTGGAATGGTGTGGGCAGGCAGATAGACAGGCAAAACTTTCCTGAACAACTCTAATGAGTAAGAAAGTCTGTGGATATTTAGGGACAATAGGGGCAAGCGGTATCCACGGTCTATCAGGATAACATGGAAATTTGGATAGAGAAAACTGCTTCCCATAAGGCTGGAAGTGACAAAAGCAGATATTACTTATCCAGTTTAGCAAAACTATTCCTTCTCTTTGAGAGCTTTTTCTGACTCACAGGAAATGACTCTGCAAAGTGCAGTTGCTGAACTGTGCAGGAGCTTTTGTGTGGAACAACTACAATACTGGTGTCCACTTCATCTCTAGTGAACTAAGTGCAGATATGAGAAGAAAATATGCCAGAGGGACTAACCAGCTAACAACAGACATTCTGCTGTGGATTTTATTTTATTGTTTATTTTGTACTGGAACAAATCACATCACTCAGATTCTGAAGAATGCCATTGTATTTTCACACGTAAGATCAGAGCTCTGGTGAAAATGAAAAGACCACTCCAGACATGCTGCAGTGCACAGTGACAGCAGAGTGCATTGGACATTTAGAACAAGATAAAACTTTCTTCTCCTCCGTCAGCTAAAGTAGAATAGAAAAGTGCTCTTCGGACACTCAAGAAAAGTAAAACTTAACCCTTCTGGAATTAAGATTAAAACAAAAATTTATTGCAGTGCAGCCTTATTTTACTTTACAACTTACAGAATATTGCTACAGTGTGTCATTGCTCTCAAGTACTATTCCAGTTGCACTGGGCTTAAGTTTGCACTTCAGATTATCTCTGAACCTTCCTCTGCCTGTTCTCACAGACACTTGATATGCCTTCTGTACCTCTAATGATAATGCACTTCCAAGCTTTCTATCACTCATTGAAGCCACCTGTCCTTATCTTTTAAATTTTGCCACTTGACCCAGCTAACCAGCTTATATGAAAAAGGGCCTGTTTTGCATCACTTACCCCACTGAACCACCGGAATGATACATTAGCACCATTCAAAGCAGTGGAAATTGTGCCTTTGTTTTCAGTGGGCCAGGATTTCTCTCTAAAATGTTTGGCTTTGGCAGTTATCTAATATCCATTTTATTGTAATGAAGTTAGAAATAAGATATCCGTTAATTCCCTTTGTTTGAACAGATTGTAATAACAGCTGTCTTCTTCCTTCTGCTGCAGCCTGAGACGTAAAGTACTCAGGAAATAAGTTCTTCAAAGCAGTCATTGGATTCAGGTTCCAGATCTGATTTCATATTGTCCCTTGTTTTGCTACTTTCAGAAAAATATAATCTATAGCTATTTTTTAACAATTACCTTTAAACTCACTAAGCAATAAAAATACCCTCAGGACTTAACAAGACAAACAGCCAGCGACAGTGTAGATAAAACTCATGAAAAATATGGAAATCATTAAATCATTAATACAGAAGCACCGGGATTATAGCACATCACATGGACACATTTACTGGCAATAGCTGAGTAACAACTCCGACAGATGAAGAACCACAATCTGTAGTCAAACCTAAAAGACCGTCTTTTCAGGTGAAAATGTACTGAGGAATGGGTTAGATAAAACTGCATAAAATAGGGTTTTCTTTACTGCTGAATGTGAAGGTAGAAAAGCCTGGGCAATTGCATTATTTAAAACTGCAGAGGTGGTGAAGATCAAGGAATGTCACAAAGAAACTCAGTAAGCAGCTCAAGTGGAGAGAGGAGCATGCTTTTATAGCAGCTGCAGGATTGTGTTCAATTTGGCTATCGGAAATGGACAAACAAGACAGTAGGCAGCAGAGAGAGAGATATTCCATGACGTGGTGGAAGGATAAGGAACTTGGACAAAGAGGTCAAAAACACAAACAAAATTCTGTGGTAAAAACAGAAAACAGAGGCAAAAATGCATCTGGGATTTAGCGTGTTATTTTTTCCCTCTTGATCTGCATGCTTCCCGTGCTAGCAAAATAAATGTAAAATGTGTGTGGCTGTGCACATTTACATATGTGCATGTCCCTGAGAAGTGAGACTACAAGCTCTGAGCCGCCGCAGGGTAGTGGCACTCGGTAGTGCCTGAGCCCCAGGGGAGACGTCGCTTTTTGTGGGGGTGCAGAGTAGTGGGGGTGTCCTCCCCAGAAGTGAATCCCCAGCTCCAGGTTACAGGAAGGAGCAATGCTGCAGTCTGCCTAAGCAAGGTGAAGATCTCACAGGTATGGTGTGGTGACACCTACGTGGCAGGCTGGCAACAGTCCCACTGGGGAGAGCGCAGAGAAGATGACATCCTTACCTAAGGTGAGTAAGCAGAGTCCCATTTACTTCAGCAGAGCTATGATATTTTACAATAAGAGCGGATGTGGCCCCATTTTCTTCTTCCTTTGCTCCGTGTTCTTATTCACGCTCCACGTGAAGGCTGAGATTGTGATCACATTATGCCTTGTTCAAGACAAGCAGACCCATACACCTGCTGTTACTCACCGTACACCTTCCTTTCTAGTTCACTGGGTTTTTAATTGTGTTCTGTTCATTTTATGCTTATGCAGGGACAAACATGTCTCCTTAATTCTACCTATTAACATTGTCCTCTAATCCTACCCTGAAAACAGAAGAACAAAGGCACTGAGCAAAATCTGTTTTGCTTGAATGAATTCAAAATGTATTTTTGTTAAGAAAAAACACCAAGCTTTCATTAGCAGAGCAGTGAGTCATCCTATCAACTGTACCAAGAATAAATACGAACTGCATCCATTGAAATTGAAACTGTGTGCTTTCACTTAATGGGCAAGTGTCTCTGAGGAGAGCCTGGTGGGATAAAGTGATCCAGCTTTTGGGGATGTCATTCCTCCCTCCTCAATCACACCACTGTGAAACTTTCTGAAATAATTTTTTATGTTCCTAGAAACAAAGGCACACAAGATATAAAGCCATACTCTGTTCTTAGTTTCAGCCACAAAAGGTCTCCATCACAAAAATGTTCATACTGAGAATATTCCTTAAGTCATTCCTCATATCACATCATTTATTAGCCTTCTTTTTATTGCCAGTATGTGTGCATGTGCGTATGTGTGTCCTTATATTAGAGGACTTAAATCTTAAAAGCATATCAGAATTTGGTCTAAACTGATCTCTGGATTAAAATAAGATAATGGAAGACTGCTCTGAATCAACGGGTCACAGTTGCTTATCAAGGATCAAGCAACCAACGATCACATCAGTTCTTGAAAACCAGACCTTTGCTGCCTCTTACTGAAGTCTTCACTGGCACACAACTGCATGTGAGAAGGGTTTGAGATGTGATTTAACTGAAAGAACTGGCAAAACAATAGCTCTGTGTCATTATCTACTGGCCCTATAGATACTTACGTGCTTGCTTTGGAAAGGAAAACTGTGAAATTACTTATGCATTCAACTTAAGGTTTTACGCAAAAACTCAGAAAAAAATAAGTACTTAACAACCTATTAGTAGAATGTATTTTTTTCCAGTTCATTATAACTATTGCAAAATTACATCCAAATGTACCTAGAATGTTAAGTTTAGGCAATTATTTTGTTTACTTACATTCATAGTTGGTATTACACCTGAAGGATTTTAGCTTCAGTAGCTAAAACTCAGTGGCCGGCCCAGATTAAAATGCAAAAGTTTTCTCCAGCATAGTAACTATGGTTTCTTCAACCAAGTACTGCTTTAAGTAATCATTTTATCTCTACAAGCTTGACAATTTTTGCACTTGCAGATGCCAGGGCCTTAGCTGATTGCAGGACATGGAAGAATGATTTACCTAGGATCTTGTGAGGTTGTTTAAAATTTCCTTCTAGGAAGTCCAGCAGCTTCTGATCTCTACTGTTTGTGTATACACTTGCTGCCACAAGAAGCCTTGCTGGCTGCCGGCTGCTGTATCAATTCCTTGCAACAGCAGACAGGCAGAACAAGCTAGAGCAGTCAGAGGGTTGCTCTAATGGAAGACAGGACACTGAATCAGCAAATTACTTTCTTAGTTAGTGCTAACCATTCTTTGCTCACTCTGAGTTTGCCACTGCAAAGGAATGACACCACAGCTGTTAGCAAAGAAGAATCACATTAAAATCTTATTTCAGCACAAAATTAATCCCACATGTATATTTCTAGTGTTTTAGCCAGTACTATGAGCACCTTGAGTGATGACATCTGTGTATTTTCTGTAGGAAAGTATTCCACCACCTGATGGGATTTCATTATTAGAGAAGTCACCTTTATTCATCACTATGTACAATTTAATCCCCCCTCTCTAACAAGACTAACCTAACAGGAGTGCTTTGGAGACTCTAACAGTTTAGGATTCTCTTTGTGGTCCGAATTACATGGCTAACTCAGACACTTCTAGGGTTTTTATCAAAAAAAGCCCCTAAACATTGAAATTTCCTTCATTTATAGATAGCTAGTCGTCCTTCACTTATAATCACCCACAAATCCAGCTCAGGTATACTAAAACCAACCATCTAGCTATTTTTAATGAAACCATAAATGGATGCCTGTCAGAAGTCATAGTTTTGATTTTTAGAATTGCAAATTACCAAAACTACAACCGAAAAGGTTGGATGTTCATAAA
Organism: Chauna torquata; assembly: GCA_013399475.1. NCBI lineage: Eukaryota > Metazoa > Chordata > Aves > Anseriformes > Anhimidae > Chauna > Chauna torquata. Next base: position 72,245 of record VXAL01012860.1, on the reverse strand, counting down.
GTGAGGCAGGGAATATGTATCGATACAGTTGACAACGCAGACTTGCATCTGTTGTGCTAGCAACACAATTGCTCTGGCAACCACTTCTTCCTTCACCATTCGCAATGTTCTCCTCAGCATTACCTCTGATCTGGTAAGGGTTTGTGGCACAGATGACTGCAACTTTAGTGCAACAGTTAACTCTTTAATACCAACCAAGAAAGAATCCCTTCAGGCCAAATATTCCCACAGGTATGTATGCTCAAGTTCCTCTAATAGCCCCCTAGGCTTAAAGGGACTATTTCAAGTGACAGAAGAAGGGAAGCATTCCTGTTTTGTCCTTTGGAGGATGATTATGGTCATCATTTGAGGCCTGGAAATTGCAGGGTATATTTTTCCATTTCAGAATAATTTCAGATGTTTCATCATAATCTAAATTCATCAGAAGTTGACTATGACAGAAGAATTTGATGATGAGATTCATTTTGGGATCTCCATGTTTTATTTCTAGTTCACAGTCACTTAAGATATTTTTTAGTGACATTTTGCAACATCTTACCTCACTTGTGACTGCAAGCCAAGATGTGATGTGACTAACAGAGAAGGGAAATCACGCATAATGAGATACAGCTAAGTATAAATACCCACCTTACTTTGAACAAAAAGGAGTGGAGAGGAGGGAAAAGAGATTCTCTGTGACATATTTTTAGACAGATTCATGAAAAAACCATTTTTGGAATGATTTTGATTACTCATCTTAGTCTTTCAGAGCTCCGAGTACATTGTTACAAGCTGTCTCCATCTGTCAAACCAGTTATGGGCTTTCTTAAGTGATGCAGAGATCTATGCAGAGAGAAGAAACAAATAGCAGATTTTAATGAAAAAGCTCTAGGCTGAAAGCTAACTGTTTTAAAAAATAAGATTGGTTGTTTTTTTTTGTTTGGTTGGTTTGGTTTGTTTGTTGTTGTTTGTTGGTTTGGGGTTTTTTTTTTTCTTTGTTTGTTTGTTTGTTTTGCCTGCTAGCCACTGGTAGCACAGTTAAATTTTCCTATATCCACACCACAGAAAGAAAAATGGTCCTGGAGAAGCTTTATATTATAGACAAACCACCTCTCCTATATTTGCATGCCCTGCCTAACTAGCTTATGCTTTCTAAAAGCCAGTAGTCTTGGATTTGTTGCTGTAAGAAAAAATACTTTAAAGATGATGGCAGAGGTGATTACTGGGGTCATTCCAGTTTGGAGATGATAAATGTGTGAAATGTTTCCATATATAGTTCCTGTGTATTTGAATGTTTTTTTTTTTTCTTCTTTGTTTGTTTGTTTTAGATCCATAAAGCAGAAACTTACTAGAAATAGTAAATAGCAATACTAGAACTAGAAATATTTTTTTCTAAGCATTATTGAATTTTCTGGTAATATATGCTTTCAAACCTTCCACTCTGATACCGATTTCTGACAGTGTGTGTATGTAAGAGGTATGTGCACATCTCTGCAAGAGTTAGATGACAAGAGAAAGGAGTGCCAGAAACAGTGGGAACCCCACCTTCCACCCCCATTCCTATGCAATAGCTGATGGATGCACTTGCAGGCATCTGTTACATCTCATAGCATAACAAAATAATCTAAAAAAAAAAAAAAAAAATGAAAACCCCTCAACAAGCCACTCCTAAGAACTGTTTTTGCATTCTTTGATTAGCATCAACAATATTGGTAGAAAAACACCCACTAAAAATAAGTGGATGAGGTGATGCTATAGAGGTGTTTAACTTGAGTCTGAAGATATGAAGCATCAAGTACCATGTGCTGATATTCTTCCCTTGTCATTCAACAACCCAAGGCTGTCTCTGCTGCCTACTGCTGGGTAGCTGCTTCCTTTTCCTTTTCTTTTCTGCTTCAAAGTCACGTAAGAATCTCATATTCTGCCTTGCCGTCCCTGAACAATGACTGCAAGAAATGTAAGTGATTTTTCCTGATCCTTTCAGCAATGCTGTAATAGCTTCAGTCCTCCAGTGCTACATAAACAATTTTTCCAACCACATAAAACTCAGTGGATTTGTTAATGAGAGCATCTATTCATTCAAAGAAAATATGAGTATCAGTATCAATGGAGAAAACAGTGTGAATATCAATGGATGAAGTCTAAGTAATTCTAATAAGAAAGGATATCAAATCCTTTCTACTGGTCCTTTAAATTATTTTGTGCCTCTCAACGTCTGCTGAAATCTGATATTCAGCAAATGGCAAGAAAAGGTTTTTAAATTATAAACTAGAAAAAAAAATACATAACAAACAAATGCAAAAAATATTTTTTACATTTGAAAAATATAAAAAATAATAGGATGTCAAGTCCTGACAGATAAGTGATTTCAATGTATTTGCTATCAAGATATTTTTGTGTGAAATTCTCTCAATTGGATGTGACTTCCTCTGTCTCAACAAATGGCTTTGAAACTGCTGCTATTGTTTGACTGCATTTAAACCACTTGATAAACAGCCTTTTGTTATATACCGATACACAATTTATGCGGCTGAAATGTGCTCTAACACAAATCAGAAGTGAAGAGATCAAACAAATCTCCACTATAATTAAAGGGCTTCCAAGTGAGCTACAATAAGATGGATTTGACTCAAGGCTATATATTTAGCCTGGAAATAACCAGCCCGGACATTTCGAGTCAGACAGACCCGACACACGTGCGAACACTACAGCTGCCACCGGGATGCAGATGCTAATAATTCTGCAGCTTTGTACCCTGTGATTATGCACACGCAGTGTAGTGGTTTGGATTAAAGAGTTAAACAAAGTGCTTCTCCCTCCCCTCTTGGCGGAAAGATAATTCAAACACATCTGATATTCGTAGACAGTTGGACAGCAGCTGAGGTTTCATTAGGAATCCCACGTATGGCCAGAAGCAACATACACCTCGGTGTTTCCGGGAGCCGCAGGCAGCCAGAACAGATGGTAGAAATCATCATCCCCAGACAGTCATCGGGGGAACCTCAGGCCACATGCTTGGATTTTTCTCAATGAACCACACACAAGGCAGGCATTCGATCCATGTGACTGCAGCTGCTGGCTCCTGGGGGAGCGGGAGGCGGCAGATCGGAGGAAGTCTCTCGCAGGTTATTAACAGGTCATGCTGTGACATTAGCAGTCCGGAAACATTGCCTCTCCCTAGGGGCTAAAACAAAAGCAAGAGAGAGGTTCCTCATAATTCAAACACAGTTCAGTGCTTACAGATTACAGCACATAATCTGCTTGGCAACAGCACAGCACACACAGACACTCTGCTATCTGATTCCCTTCTTTCTTCTAGCTGTTTCCATTACAAATGTCAGAAGGAATCCCTGAAGCAGTAAATGTCCTATGCAAATCTGAGGGGAAGAGAACGACAGCTTCCCTGCGATTTTCAGAATGAGACCTGGCGGCAGAAGCGAGTGTGACGGCTGAGCTCTCTCATTCAGATGTCCCCCTTTTTGTTCTGTTCATGACACGTTGGGCGCTGCTCTGCTCATTGATCTTCTCTGTCTGTCTGAATCACCGAGCCCCTTCTGTGAGCACAGACACTGCGAATGTCTGCCTCATTAGAGGAAACTTTCCTTGGTGATGTTCTGCAGGGAGCAAGATATTTGGAGGACTGAAAATTGGCCTGAAAATATTGCATTTGACAATATGGATGGTTTTAAAAATCATCACCCCAGCCCTACAACTGTCCACTCTCAGCTTCTCAGCCTCTCCAACACCATTCAGGGCTTGCCAGACCCTTGTTTAGGACGTCAAAGCTCACACTGCTGCCCTAAGAATCCTTCCCAGTATATCCATTCTGTGGATTGTACTGGAAAACCATGAGTGTGGACTGTGCAGTGTCTGATCCATTGAGGTTTTCCAGGACCTGTTGCATGTGAACTTCACAAATTGCCTGGCCAAGCAGCAGAAACCTAGATATGCTGTGCAAACACTGACTGTTGGTCTGGGACTTGCAGGAAGGAGCCAGGAAGCCTGGCTAGGGAGGGAGGTAAGTGAAGCTATACTTGGTGCTCTAAGTTGGTTACAGCACTCAGCAGTCATATTTGCCTGTTAATCCCCTTTGGAAGCATTTACTCATGCCTGCAATAAGGGATGAAAACCTGCAGCCTGAAATTACTGTGTCACTCTGCTAAAGACTAGCTAGCAAACACTAGCCATGCTGTTCGTGCTGCCAGAAGAGCGAGACACAGCCCATCCTGCTGCTCTGTGCATTCAGCAGGTGTCCCAGCAGGTCCCCCCTGGATCCCTCACATCTTCTAGAAATAAGCAGTGTCCCAAAATACTCTCTAGAAGTGACCGAGAGGCAATTCAAAAAGTGGCACATGTGACATCAATTTTGGCGTACTGGACACTCCTGCAGTGAGTCGGTGCCTAAAGAGCGACTCTCAGCCAGAGCCTACACTGGCCATGCTGTTGCAGCCATCTTCCCCAGCCATTGCAACAGAGGCAATGTTTGCAGGGAGAGGTAACATCTTTCATTGAGCGTCAGTCAGAACCAGAAAAAAATGAGCCAGCTTTCAGGCTCATAGGTCCCTCTTCAGGCCTGAAGCCGCAGCAAGAGCTTCATGTGTGGGAACAATTAGCTGTTCAACAGCAGTTCTTAATTTTCACAACCACTAAGATTTGTCAGATTGGAAATGATGATGCATTGCATCCTCATGCCAAGGTCTCACACCTGACATCTTTTCAAATCCTGGCATTGCCTGTTTGCCTGTAAAAGACCTCAGCTCTAACATACTGGAGCTCGTGCTGACTTGTTGTAGTTTAAAAATTGCTCTCCCATTGGCATTTTTTTAGAATATGTGACAGCAACAATAATGACTGTTGTTAAGACAGCAAATTAACAGGAATGAAAGTGAGAGGTATATTTTTTTTAATCTGGGGATGTAAGAAGTGTGCAAAGTTCAACCATCACAAAACATTTCTGAAAAAAATGCTCCTTTTTTGTTAAAGACAGTTGTATTAAAAATACTTTTTCCCTTTAACATAGAAATTACTTTTATCCTAGCAAGAATTATCTACAGTACCAAGCCTAGACACGTTCTTCTTTATTAGAGAATATTTTCATATGAGCCATTTTCAAAAAGAGCCTTTCATGTTCCACCAACTGATAAGTGCTAATGTCAGTGCAAAGAACAGGATTTAAAAAGAAAAAAGTTAATGATGTGGGATGAAATTTGCATTTGTGAAAGAAGACAGGTTGATTGTTCCCCACGAACACCATGTTCACCCACAGATAGAAGCATATCTACTGTGATTAGGCCCTCATGGGATGCTATGTCCTTCTTCCACTCCTAAGTGCCATTTGGTGCTGCATGTGTTCTCCAGCCCAAAGTCCCCAGCGATTATCTCAAGCAGCATTTCCCCTTGTCCAGCCCCATCCATACTGCAGCTGCAGCTGCTCTGTCCTAGGTAAGTCCAGAGCTTTTACACTATGACCCACCAGCACAGCTATTACCCCGTTACTTCAGATGTGGTACATCAAGTCTGATAGCCCATCCAACAGTAATTAATACTAAAGGTCTCAGAGGTGAATGCAAAATCAACAAATATGCAACAGCAAGCATTCAGACATGTCTGTGGTAATTCTAACACAAGGAGGATGTTTTTAATTTATCTTTAAATTTGTATTGACCATGTTGCTTGAAAGATTTGCCTTTTTTTTTTTTTTTTGGTTTTTTGGTTTGTTTGTTTGTTTGTTTTTAAGCTAGGATAGCTACAGTTATACTGGCCGTTCTCAGGTTATTCTTGCTAAAAGTCTCCAGTGCAGTGAAGTTTCACAGGTTAATTTTTCCCATTGTATTTTTATGACAGTTTTAAACTTGTTACCTTTAGTGTTATTATTCTTATCATAGAATCATTTAGGTTTGAAAAGACCTCTAAGATCATCAAGGCCAACCATTAACCTAGCACTGCCAAGTCTACCACTAAAAGTTCTTATACTGCTGCAAATAGGAACGCTAAATGAATTGAGGTCATTCCATCAATGACCTTCAATTTTTATTCCACCACCATGTATCCATTGCCTTCCTAAAATAATTCGGGGGGGGGGGGGGGGGAGAAGTTTTTTTTTTTTTTTTTTTTATAATTANTCTTGTTTTTGTTTATTTATATATATGTATGTATATATATAAAGCCTTTAAATGGAATCTTCATTTTAGAATGCATTTTCAGAGTCATAAAATTTTGTGTCGTTCCTTTTCAGACCTAAAGTTTTACTTTGGAAATGGGGAAGATAGAAATTAACACTCTTTCCAAGGGGAGATCACACCACTTATTTTTTCAAGGTGTGAAGCACTTACAACACTTCTATTTTTCTGTTTTCATTCTCTTATTCAAGCTGACAGCTCAGCTACATGTCCATTCACTTCCTGCAGGCAATAGAGGTGGTATTTGTGAACAACATATCAATAGGAAATGGGCAAGAGTGTTCAGCTCGTTTTACTGTATACGACTCAGCCTCCCAGACATGACAGCACATCACATCTTTCTTACTAATATCAGCTGAATGTCCAAGTTTTATCCTGAGAAAGACTCATACAAAATCAACAAATGCATGGAGAAAAACACAGCTTTTTAAACAATACCTGCATGAGGAACTGAGCCTCACAGAATGGTAAGGGAAATCATAATAACTGGGCTGAGATGCTGGATCACAGCAAAAGTTTGTGGTTGCATGTCAAAATTAAGTGAATTGTCTTTGCCAGTCCTGTGGCATAAGCACAACATGAACATCCTGAGGCAGAGCCACAATCAGCACATTCCCTTAGGTTCCTTACAGTGAGGTAAGAGGACAGTGCTTCACCAAAAATATATGGGTTCATTTGCAGATAAAGCAGAGAGGATATTAGGGCTTCCGGCAAGGCAGAGAAATATGCAAGGCCAAGAAGGAGCAAACTAGATCACAGTAGGGAATGAATTTACCTCAGAGCAAGCTTATGCTATTTTTCTACCCTGACACAGTAGTTCAACAAATCCTCGGAGTGTCAGAAAGAAGCAGGTTGAGAAAGGTGACAGGATACCAGGGATGCAGCATTAATTCAGTGCAATCAGTGACTCAGTCACTGAGTTGCTGATTGCCAAACATAACCCTGCACCTTAAGAGAATATGAACACACAGAAAGCTTTAAGACAAGCAAAGATACATTAAAAACATGCACGAGAAAGGCAAACACTGAGAAAATAGGAAGGACAGAAAATGGCAAACACAGAAGAGGAAGCAACGGAGATAAAGGCAAATATACACAGAACGAGCAACGGGCAGAAAGGCAAATACATAAGCAAAAAGTAGTGATTAAAAGAAAGGCCATCCCATAAACCTTAGTGGAGATTTTTTTTTTTTTTTAACTTCTGAAGCCATTATTCAGTTGTAGCAATAATTTCACAACACAAAGCCAGAATGGAAATTAAAACCCACTTTAAGTAATAGCTATACGAGATCTATAATTATAAATTATAGACCTCTCTTTTTACATTGTTTGTCTTTCACAGTTGCAGAACAAAAGTCTGGAGAAGCAAATGACAAAAGGTCAAAATCTATGTAGCAAATGAGAAAAAAAAACAGGAAAAGTTAAGGTTTATTTTATTTTTTATGAACTTTCAATATTGGGAACAGGGAAAATACTATAACCTTGCTTTGTTATCAATGTATCAAATATATCAGCTTTTCACAGATACAAATACTTATGCATTAGTGACTGACTGGTGTAAGAGAAGCAAGAAAACTCATTCACTTGAAGTATTCTCTCAGCTCAGGAAGACTGGGTTATGATCAAGATTTAGTACAGCATGATTTCTTTTTGCAAAATTTTGCAGCTTGCACCAATGCTTCTAGTAGCCATTGAATAACTTTCAGATAGCATAACCCAACAGACAAGAAAAATGAGTTTCTGTGTTTTTCTAACATAGTGTCAATCTGAAATATTAACACTGGCTAAAGAAAAATCATGCTATGTTTCTTAAGGAACTCCCAAATGTAGGCATCTTCTGTTATTAAAACTGTCCAGCTGTCCACTTGAACTGGCCCAGCAAATTTCTAAGTCAGAACCCAAATTAACGCCTTAAAAAGTATTCTCGACAATAGCAAATACATCCAGGTGTTTTGTTGCCCCTTTGAAGAGAGCAACAAAGCATCAGGTGACTAGCTGTCCCACTGAAGAGCTAGCTTGGACAGGAAACGATTTTCCAGGGTCAGTGTTAAGTAATTTCTCTCTTTCAGAATTCCCCTGGGATTTTTTCTGTTGACTCAGAAGGCTATAAATGGGACCCCTGATTCTCCACCTCCTTGCTCAGAGGTTCACAGAAGGCTGCAATGCCAAGAGAAGTTGAGAGGACTTCCCTGAAACAAACAAGGACGTGACGGTTATTAAAGAACTATATTAGGTAAATCTTCATAGACAAACACTGGGAGACTTCATGAGTTTTAGAAAACAACAAACTGCCAAAAAAACTGTGTGTCTTTTTTAAATAAATAACCTAGGAACCTACCATAAATTAGAGAACTACCTCAAAATAAAAGCAAGCAAGCTACCCATCTCCTTCCCAACTTTAAAGTCTTTGAGATAATGAACTAAAATCAAATCCGGCTAATGTGTTATATTGCAGGCTTTGATAAACTCAAGATACAGTTGCTTCCTACTACACACAGACTTGTGCTGCTAGTTCTCCTGTCAAAACCACAGTCTGTGATACCACCAAGGTCATCACAGTTGTTCCAAGTCTGCTCTGGTGCAAAGTGCAATGTCTCAGAAAAAATGAGGGACTTAACAAAATTTGCTGTGAACTTGGAGGAACACCACTGCAGCAACAAAAACTGCTCTCGGTTGGAACCAAAATATACCTTTAGACACAAACAGCAGTTTTCCACCAGCCTGAACAACACCTAGCAAGGTAAGGAACATAATTTCAATAAGGTAGAAGTGAAACAAAAGTGAAACTAAACTTCAGTAGTGGTGATTAAGAAAAAAATATCCTAGCTCTTGCAAGCAGCAGCAGTACTCTATGCCTTCAGGAGTTGTCTTTGGCAGTCTGCTAGTGGTAAAATGTCCTTCCTTCCTTCTTTCCTTCCATAAATGGGTGATGTAGACCATTTTCATTCAAAAATTCTGATTAGCACATGCTGTACAGCAGGTGCTCTAGTGAAATCATAAGCATATGAATAAAAGCTTAAAGGTCTTGGATTATATTTTAACACCAGAACAGGAGACTTTAATCAGGTCTGCTATGTCTGGCACATACTGAGAGTTAATTAGGTTTAGCAGTAGTAATCATAATGGAAATGTTTGGGTTTGTGTGTTGTTTTGTTGTTGTTATTGTTGTTGTTTTCTTTTTTACATCAGTATCAAGACCTGAGGAAAACTCAGCTTGCTCTTTCAAGGTGATTTCACCCCTGTGCTAGCTTGGGGCTCTGAGGAGTTATCCTCTTCTGGTCTCTCCTGGTAGCCAAATTCCACACTGTAGGTATTACTGTCCATGGCTCTGCCTTTCAGGTAATTAATTACTTAAGTGCATGAGTATATCATAGCTGGAAAATGTTACCAGCTTAAAACTGAAGCACAATGCATTCACTGCTGTAAATTAGCATGCAAAGTACCCACTTTGTTTCAGGGAAAATGAGTATACAAGAAACAGGACACACCTGAATCAGGCCCTCAATCATGAACTCTTAGTTGACCCAAATAAACTCACTCCTGAGAAGTATGTTTTATGTTTCTTCATTTATTACCGGTTCATCTATGGCCTAGTCCCAGAGACTTCAATTCCCTTGGTTTGAGCAAGGATTGCAGAATTGTTCCCTCAGGTTGCATGTGGTTGACTGACAAATCATAACAGCTGTATATGACAGAGGTGCTAATGCAGCTTCTTCACATTTCCAGTAAATCAGATTGCAATGTATTAATACAGTGAGCATTTGGTCTCAAGTCAAATAACTTCACTTTTCTTCTCAGCCAAAACAACTGTTATTGTCCTTCTGCACTGAAGAGTCAGGACTTTCAAACTTCCTTATTACAGAACAAATTTGTCACTCACCAAAGCACCAAAAGCAACCAAAAAAGCAAAAGGAAAAAAAAA
>VXAL01012860.1:0-62144 GCA_013399475.1 Chauna torquata | reverse complement strand
AAAAAAAAAAAAAAAGAGCATACAGGCCAGAAAATATGAATGCAGGGTGTTTGAGCAAAAGAGGCTAAGCTACTTCCACACTGTCTGGCCTCCCAGAAGAGACATTGAGTGCCTGCATGATTAAGCCAATGAAAGTGATTTCACTTTGGAATGAATTTATGACCCACTTTCAAATCCCTGAAGAAAACAGGGATTTAAAATGGGAAAGCTGAAAAGCCACAACAGCGTCAATGCAAACGTCTGCGCTTTTTCTCAGTCTTATAATAGTGTCAAGGCCTTGATGTTAAAAAAAAAAAAAACAGTGTGTCAGCAATGTGCTGGAGGCAATGGAAGTTATCAATCAGTAATGTGAAGTGGATTTAAGCAGCTTAATAGAGGGCAAAATTCAGTTGATTAATGGCTAGGGAAGTACTCAATGACGTGGAGGTTTCAAGGAATTACAAGCTGATTAAAATTCCATTTTATAAATGAAGGGATATGGGATGCTAATCATTGTAAACCACAGACTATTACTGCCAGCTATTTATAACAGCTAGGGCAATTATGATAAAAACAAAATATGACTCAATTTTGGTGAGAGGAGGGGGTCATTTATTTATTTTGAGAACTAGAGTGTATCAGAGCAGGCTGCATGTATTCATCAAGCTTGCTGATCACTGGCTGCCATTTGACACCTGAAAACCCAGTTGTCTTTCGGTCAGGTTTGTGGGAAAGGGAAAACCCAGAGCTCTTTACATCACCTACAGCACAATAAGGTTCTGCTTGTTCAGCAGGGCCACCTCAGGAGACTCCAGTGTCCTCTACAGCACTTCAGACTAGGGTGGATTGGGAACAAATGTAGAGCGGATTTAGAAGTCCTGCCAACAAGACAAGCTGGAAGAAGGAATGTCCCTTTTAGAAATGTTAGAATAAAATAAAATCAGATTCTATAGCCCTAAAAGATTTCTTCTCCTTTCTTTCCCCTTGTTTTAGGATGAATGTCTGTTTGGGCTAGGAATTCAATTCAAAAATTCAAGGAAATCTTTCAGTTAGAGTAGCTGAGATCTGCCTCATTGCACTTCAGTCTCCATAAAGCAGCAATCTCAAGGGCTTGCTTGAAAAGGAAGATTTATGGCAGATTTCTCATCACCTCCTAAATTAAGCAGATCACTATTGCACTGCAGTATTTATATTATGGTTTTAGTAGCCTCAAATTTGAGCTTTTCCAAACTACTTTGGTACAGTTTCTGGAAAGTAGTGCCTTGTGCTTTGTCTGTTTTCTTTCAGCTCTGTAATTGACAGTACTGGTTTGCTCTGGCATGGCTTGTAGATATGAGAACAAAGAGCTGTGACATTTCAGAAGGAGATGTGTAGAGTCATAGCTAAGATTTAAATCCTTTAATAGGAGCCAAACATCTGTTGTCAATTGAAGTTGTGAGTACTGATCCAAATTTGGAGTTATTCTGGCAAATTAGACAATTTCTAAAGATTTATCAGTACAACCTCTAACTAGGAGATTTGGTTTGGTAAGAAATAGGCAGAATAAGTGAATAACTCCTCATTTCTATGTATTTTATTGCCCTGGAAAGAATGGTGTTTGGCCCTGAAAAAAATAATTTCTAAATTCTTTCTAAGTACCTACATATGGCATTAAAATAAGCAAAGATATTATTCTTGTTATGTACTTTTAACATTAAAAAAGCAAACAAAAAGAAAACAAAAACAAAAGCAAAAAAAACCAAACAAAATAAACAAACAAACAAAAAAATTCCCTGAGCTTGATGACTGGAAGTTCGTTTCTGGGGGAAAATCAAACACACAAAGGGAATGTTCAAACCAAACCAAACCAAACCAACCAACCAACCCTACAAACAAACAAAACCGGATTCACAGATTCCAGTCTGTTTCCTACATCTGGTGAAGACCATTGGCGTTCAGACCTCCACAGTCTAATTTAGGCAATCGTTAGCTTCTGGAGTTGAGTTCATACTATGAAGCAGAAAATACCTGGGGCAAAATCAACATCTTGAATGATAGACTGGACAAGATTGAGTTTTCATGACAGGATTGAAGCATTCCTGTGTAAAACAAAGAATTTGTTATGTGGCCTCCATTGAACTAATGAACCTTTTGGTGCGGCTTAGTGGCTCTTCTGATGTGCCTAATGTTGCAGCTTGTATTTCCAGGTAAGGAACAGTCCTTTTATGTAAGGGACAATGTATATTCATTTAATTGCCATGGGAGAGCTTCTGAATGGAGTCTAATCCTGACTTATGTCCCTCTCTGTCACTCACTGACAGGCATGTGCCAGACCTCAAAGACCTGCCAGAAAGGAAAGCAAGTTGCAGATGTGCTTCAGCAGTTGCTGTGGAAGCTGGGTTTCAGGCATACATTATTCAATGACACTAGATGGCAGAGCAGCTGTGTTTTGAATTAGTTAAAATGGCATCTTCTGGAGTGGTTTGCTGTTATTTTTATTTTATAACATTACAGTTTGAAATGATGTTGGCTTGCACATCTATGCTGGCTTTTGATTTTAATGAATTTCTTGGCTCTTTCAAAAAGATCGAAAGTCAAAATTTTAAGAGGATCAAATAGAATTTCTTAATCTAGTCCAAGGGTGACAGAAGACTAACAAAGAGGAACAGAAAGGAACATCTAGCAGCCATTTGGCCACACCAGCTGAATCTCTGTTCCTTTGACAAGGGAGGATACAAAAGTCTTGGGTCTAAGTGAGGCTGTTGAGTTGGGGAACTGGAAGGACTCTGAAAGTTCAAAACACTACAGAAGCATGTAAGAACTTTTGGATTAGAAATGAGCAGTGCTGGATCTGGTCTGTGACATGCTGAAAGCAGTTCCTCCTGCTGCCAGGGACCAGCTACAGCTGCACGTCCCACACATGTACCCATGGAGGACAGTGTGGTGGCCACTTCAGCTGCAGGAGTCCCATGAGCCCTATGGGGCCCTCGTCTCAGAACTACGTGCATGGACTGCTGTGGGGCTTTTGCTGGCAACACCTTTCCACCGTCATCACTGCCAACTGGCTGGGTTTCACTTCATAGTTATCACTCTGCAGAATAATTGCTCCTCACACAAATCAAGCCTAAGGCACTCTTCCACTTTGGCCTGTCCTTAGAATGGGTAGCTGTGGCTGTCTTCAACATTTCATATCCCAGAGAAGCATGATATGTGCTAACGTGACTAATTCTTCCCACAATATTGTTTAAAACTGTTTACCTGTAAACACAGAAGTTTTACGGGGGTCCTCAAGGGGATGAGATCAGTATTAACACTTACTGATTTTACAGGAACACCCACACATGTTCTAAAATGTTATAATTTTTCTGAAAAAAAAAAATTTTTTTGGAAAGCAGTAAAATCTATCTCGATACAACTCTTTTCACTCAAGACCCTGTTAGTAACTTACAAAAAAGGAGCTATATGGTATCCTTGCTGCCATCAGACACAAGACAGAAAGACACGACTGCAAGAAACTGGAGGCACGAAGAGGAGCAGACTCCTACAGAGCCGTGCTCTACGCACTAGACCATACGGCTCAGTCATCACATTGCCAACCCCACACAAATCTGGAGCCTTTGGATGTAAAATGTTCTTCAGAGCCACGAGGCAGAAGGCAGACTTCTACAGCAAAATGCACTTCGTTTCCACATCTCCCTTAAATCCAGCCATCCAGGAAATGATCAACATAATAGTGTGAATAGCTCAAACCATTTCACTTCAGGAACAAAAAAAAAAAAAAAAAGAAAGAACAGTTCAAACAGCCTTGCACCTCTTTCCTGTCTCCTTCCCTCCAGGAGGAGCCAAGTGTGGGTATTGTACTGAAATGAACATTTGCAAGCATAGATTTCAGAATTGCACTGCTATGTCACAGAAGAAATAGAGATAACATGAGCAAGACTGCTTGTAGAACACTGCAGCATGAAGTTAGGGTTACCAGGGCCTCCTTCTGACGTTTTGGGGTCAGTTGTAGCATGAGCCAGAATGCAAAGGAGAGAGAGCGGTTTGGCAGTGGTAATTGCTGTCCTTTGGCTCTGCATGTGAGGATAGGGCCATCACCCTTCTCCAAACAAGTGCCACTGCCAGCAGCAAAGAGGATGTACCCTGCTGCCAGAACAGACTGCAGGCACAGGTCTATAAACATCACTTTACACCTCTGCAAACTGGACAAAGCCCACAAAGAGGGCTGAAAGAATGAATTAATGAATTCAAAGAGATGCCAGCATGGGAGTTGCTATGGAAGCAAGAAGGAATATTTTTAGATTGTTCTTGCATCACATATTCTCCCACACAGAAACTCCCGTTCCCTCAAATTACCTTTAGCGAGGAGTGAAAGATGAGCATCTCTTCACTTCATCATCCATTCTGCCTGTTTCCTGAGCTGGTGGTGAGCCATGTTGGACTCACATCGCAGTCCCCCAAGAACCTGAAAATTATTAAAAGACAGGAAGATATATGTGGCTGCTATACAGAGAAAGGATGAAATTTTTTTGTGATTTGAAATCCATGCTGACTTCTGGGCGTTCCTGTAATGAGCGCTCATTTGTTTCTTTCTTCTACAGGTTCTGGAAGTGCAGTTGAAATAATAGTAACTCAGATACACAGATCTCCTGTGCAAGAAAAAAAAAAAAAAAAACCTGCACTAGTTAAGTTATACATATTATGCAGAAGACATAAACAGACACGTTTGTGCATAACTGGATGATTCCCTAGGGAGTAATTAGCATTTTGGCAGAGCAGCTAGCAACTATTTCTACTTTTCTGCCAGATAAATTTGATGGAGAGGGGACTGTTTTGGTTACTAAAAAACGATTTATTGTATAACATTTTAATACAGCTACAGGATATATTTCAAGGCAGATAAGCTAGCCAACTCTGATATTATCTACCTACTGGTGACCTCCTCCCTCATATTCTCTTGCCAGTTTCTAATGACAGTTTTATGACAGAATGTGAATCAGAAAGAAGGAGTACTGCTAATGGATGCTCTTTCTGAAATATTGCTGCGTTCTTCAAAATCTTGATTTTTAAGCAAACTTATTATTTTCTACTCAGTGTCATCATGCAATAAGGTTGGTTCAAAGTAACATTAGGGAAAATGCTCTTTCAGGACTGGCCAGTGCCTTACTCGGAGTAAAGGGCTGCTGCAATATCTACAAGCCAGCGGGCTGTGGGGCTTTACAAAGCTCTACAGGCAGTTGCCAGGTTGCAGATAAGGATCACTTTCACACAGCCTCTTCAGCTAGTGGCAGGATGGTGGGGAGAGAGCCCACGTCTTCCGGTTCGCACAAGTTCCTCTTTATAGTCACGCTAAGAAACATCACCTCCCAGATAAGGCTTCCCACAGCGGTCATTTCTTTCCTGGATCCAGTGCAGCATGTCGAGAGGGTACCACCAGGCACCCTGCTGCAGCTGGGGACAGGCGCTCTCAAAGCCTTAATGTTTGTTTTTACAACGGACTGCTTTAGCCAAAGAGGGGAGTAATGAAATAAATGTCATATGCCATGAAACGAATGGGAGATCCCACACTTGTTTCTTTCATCCCACAGCTGTACATCATAGCCAGCTCTTTTTCCCCATCCCGTAGGACAAACAGAAGATGCTGAAACAGAACACAGGAGCCTGCAATTCCTGTGTTTGCTAAGAGCTTGTGAAGGCTCCTGACCTCCTTTTCGTACTGGCAGAAGTACCACTGCCCACCCCACCAACGGCACTGAGAAACACCAGAGCAGCAGGCTTGAAATGGAGGATTCACTCCAGCAAGCACACAGGCTGCCCTGGGAGGAAATCCCCTGGGAGGTGGAAGGCTCTCTGTGATGAGGGGGCAAGCAAGGTTCAGGAATAGAATTGCTGATAGATGTCCAGTGGGACTAGTCTTATCCATTCATCTTCAGGAGGCTCCACTTGTTTACCATGGCCTCGTCCTCATCGTGTCAACCAGTGTGCTTTATTAATAGGGCAAATTAGCTTGCAGCTCTCAATAAATTACTGGCTGACAAAATGTTTTGCCTGCTTTTGATTTGATATAAGTAAGGAGAGGCAACAGTAATCACTGGAAGGAATGGATATGGCCATCCATCACATGACAAGCTGATTGATGGTACTGCTTTGACCTCTGCCAGTTAGCCCTAGCCAAGAAATAGAAAAGCAGCTTCTCTCCGCAGCCCTGCCCAGGGCACACCTTCTCTACAGCTGCCTCCATCCAGGCTGAAAAGGAAACCTGGTGTTGCCTCCATTGCTGGGAGAAAGGGGAATGAGTGGGCTCCACTTTAACATCAAAGATGCATGAGGGAGCAGAAGTTCACAAAGCTTCCTTACACCTTGGTAGGAAGGAGGAATGCTTACAGAGGGGTGTTTTGCAGATGGCTCCTCTAACACGTCACAGCTCTCATGTGTAGCATGCAAATTACTTCCAGGGTTTAGAGTTACCAGCACAGTACAAGCTGCCTGTCTAAGGACAGTTTGCTGAAACATGGGAGAATCAGAACACACAGAAAGCTTGGAACAGCCCATCCCTATGGATTATTGAAAACTTGTTCCTCTGCCCAAGCCCTCTTTTTTAATGAGCTGTTTTCTTCCTCAATATCTAATGGTTATATTTTCCCTCACTGTCTTATGAATCCCAAACAATATTTTCTTTTCTGATCAAACTTTAGAAAGCAGAGTCACTGACTCAGGACAGGCAGGTGTGGTTTTGCAGTTCCCACCAGGCTAAGCCATGTCTGAAGAAAATATCCAACAGACCATCTCTTCATAGAAAGCATGAAACCCAGGCAGACCAAACCGATTTGATTGTAGCAACTGAAGTGTCACTGGAGACAGCAACTGTCAGCCCAAAATTGAGAGAAGGTAATGGGTGAGGTAATTCTAGACTAGTTGGTAGGACAGTGGGAATGGGAACCAAAACAAAAGAAAACTGGAGGAGACAGTTCTGAAGCATGACAAGCTTGGCTTGGATGCTGAGATCTGCAGCAGTGAGACTGTCCTTGAGAACAAATAGATTAAAATGAGTGGTTCAGCAGTGACTGGGAAGCAAGCATCCAGCAAAAAAATAAAGATTTCATTAAAACTCTCAAAATGTTTGCAGGAGCAAAGACCATCACTGATTGCAGCAAGTGATGATGTTTTACTCTGCAGAGACACCCAGGTTGGGCAAGGGCCACTGGAGTGATTAATCAGGCGAGAAACTTAATCTATCTACTTAGGCCACTGAAGCTGGGAACACTGTAGTACTGCCAAGGATAGTATTGCTGGGTAAAGTATTTGCTCAACTCAGAAAAAGGCTGCATTGTTCCAGAAATAAAGAGCACGTTGTCCAGAGCTCCACTGTAGTACTCTGCTATACCTTTCTCACAACATCACGGAAGTAAGAATGGATATTGGCTGGGAGGTGCTTGTCCCATAAACACCCAGGAAGAAAGGGAGAAGCCCCTCCAGACATGGGATGTGTGAGAGCAGAAAATAGCTCAGTAGTATCCACTCCTGAGTCTGAGACCTTGCCTCCCTGGGAAGATGTTTGTGCTGGTAAGAGACAAGAGCATCACAGATAAGAAGGAATGCAGTTCCTTCTGCATTCCCCACCTAATATGATCTGGGCAAAGCCCCAGCACAAATGTCCTGATTGGAGGAGCATAGCAGGGAGGAAGCCACAGTGGGCATAGATCATCCTCTGTTATCCATGCCTGTAGGGCAGGATCTGTAGCTCTGGAGTGGAGGACAAGGGTGTTGTGATGTGGGTGGCACACCCACTGGCACACAGTTGCCCAGGGACAGCATGCCCTGGGCAGTAACGGCAACAGGGGTAAGGCAGCAAACCAAGGACTCATCTTCCTTATTGTAGTGTGTAGCAAATAATTCTACTTTTGTTACATGATTTTTTAAACAATATTGTGCTTCAGTGGGTCTTTTAGAGATGGCTGAGGAATGCTGGTTGAAGACATAGGACTGGGATACACTTTGTACATAACATTTTAGCATGGCAGGATCATCTGTGCTAGCGCAAGCAGAAAAGAAAGGAATAAGATAACAAGACATAAGAAATGTGAATTTTCTGACTTAAAATGATGGCCATTGTTTTCTTCCTTGCTTACTGTTAAGTCTCTTACTGGCTGGCTCTGTGATAATTGCTTTGTCTATTCACCTCATCAGTCACTGTGTAGTGGGTATTATATCAAATAAAACCATCCCCAGCGGAAGACCCAGACTCTTCTATTTTTATTGTTGAAAGGAAGTTAGTGTCAGTAATGGTTCATTACCCAGTTTATCTGCCTTAGTGATCTTTCCACCACTGAAGTGAAAACTTTTGTTATAAACTTTCAATTCTTTTCCCTCACCTTAGTATCATGTGCAGAAAATGACTCTGTAGCTGCTACAGCTATTCAGAGGTAGATTTTATTAAAGACATTGTTAACTACTCTTAACAACAGGACAGTGATTAAGAACCTTTGCTTCACCTTACAGGCTTTTAAAAATCTCTTTTCTTCATTAATGATAGAAAAGGGGTTCTTCACATCATATATGATGGTCTTAACATTGGTTTGTTGGCTATTGTACCTATATTCCTATCTAAGCTAAAGGAAACATAAGTTCTTATGTAACATTGAAGTGATAAATACGGCATTTAGGTCAAGATTCAGAGCAACCAAGCTAAGACTGTAGCACAGGTTAAGCATATTCATTCTAAACAGAATATCTGGAAAGCCTTCCCTCTGGCACTGCCTTACATCATCCATGTTTACAATTCATGGGGTAAGTCCAGGCTGACCCTTGGAGCCCCTGGGACCCAAAGATTTAGTTGCTTGGGTACAATTACTCACACGTGATGAGCCCAGCACTCTGGCATTTAGGCAAAATCTGTGATCCCTGAGGAGGTACGCTCTGGATAGGCTTAAACTTAGATGACCACATCACAGAGCACCGGAGCTATGGTTAGTATGGGTAGGCTTCAGCTTCACATTAAGACCCCTAAATGTGGGTGTTCGTATGTGTGCAATGTATCTAAACTCTCATCATACTTAGGAGTCACCTATCTTTACAGGTGGGAGTAATGAAACCAAAATTTTACACCTAGGGAGGGACTGAGCTAACCAAGTGTAGAGGTCTAGTGCCGTTTTGGTTGCTGTGGAGCATCCTCCCTGTCCTCCAGCTGCCACTCCAGGAGATGAGGATCTCCTGTATGTCATGGGTCATTTCTGCCAATGCTCTGCAGACATTTCAGATGCTCAGAGGATCCTAAATGGCTTTAGATGCCTATGTGTGCGCTACTCAATTACTACCGTCTCTAAGCTCCAGTGATGCTGTACTGGTTAGGTCTCCTCTGACTGTAATGGTACCATGGACATAGGTACTTTAATCTCAAATTGTAACTGAATACTCCTTTAACAAAAACAACTGCTAATGGCAATATCTACTTCTGCATAATTATTTAGTGGTCAGCACAGTCATTCAGGGAAATGAAGACTGATTTGAAGCTTTGCCTAAACCTGGGAGTCAGACTCATAGCCTCTGTATCTTAAGAGCATGTCTGGATTATCACGCTATGCACTACCCCAGGGCCGGGATGACGTCTCTCCTTCTTTAGGCTGAAGAGCCCTGTGCAGCTAGGAAAGCAACACTGGGGGAAACAGTATGAAAGTGTGTAAAAAGGAATCTGTCTCTGAGGTCTAACAGCAAGGGCCTAAATCTGAGTAGGATCTGTCTCCTGGATTTTTTTCCCCAGGACTTCCTAATATAAAAGACACAGACAAGAACAGGGCCAGGCCTGTCTCCCAAAGCTAGCTAGAGGTCCCAACAAGCAGGTTACGCAGCCAAGTTCTTGTCTCAGTCATTCACTTGCTGGTGTCATGAACCCTTCATGAAATCAGAGACTCATACAAAGTCTTTATTCATGTATTTTACTGCTAGGCAGAAATTCAGGGTCATACTGCATATATCACTGGCCAGTACATTTCTTCTCTACCAAGGCCAACAATTTGGGCTTGATTAAAACTTAACCTTCCATAAAGACATCCAGGGTAGATAACTTATTGCTTCTCCTGGAAGCTTCTTTCTATGTTTAACATCAAACTCACTGTTAGGAAATACATGCTTTCTTTTTTTATTTGAATTCATCCAGCTTGAGCTGCAAAACTTCAGTTCATCTTATGTCTTTCTCTAGTAGATTCAATAAACTTTTAGCAACAAATATTTCCATGCTGGTTCCAGTAACCAGTAACTGAGATATCTCTCAATGTGCTTTTTAACAAACTGATTTGTCCCTTTTTAATACTCACTGCAAGTCAGGCTTCCTGCCCCTGAGTGGTTTCTGCACCCTCTTCCAGTGTTATTAACTCATTTTTAAACTGTCATCATCAGACCTGCATCCATTCTCACCAAGGGTGTATAAAAATGTTAAATCATGACAGCACATTTATACATCTGACATTAGCTCCTTTGGCCAGAGCATTGTATAGGGAGCTCATCTGCAATAGTTTATTGCTCTCTTTTTACCTCTCCAGTGCCTTTTCCCTTGCCCAGGGGTGGAGATTTTAGAGCCTATGCCTAAGATGGGGGAGAGGAGAAGGGAAAGGAAGGAGAAGCCTTCTGCTACAGTTGGCAAGGGTTGGCAGAGGTGGGCATTCAGGAGTTGAGGTCCAGAAGAGCATGCAGCAAACACAAGCAAATAGCCCAGCTGGGCTGTCCAGTAGCTGACTATAACTTTAAGTGTTGGATGAACTGAATAGTTTCTGTTACAGCTCTGCCTCCTTGTTCCTCTGGTTTTAAAATAAAGAACAAGGACTACTACAGAGAGGTATTGCTTTAATCAGCTCCCTTGATAGGGCTGCTAACAGTGAGTTAGCTGATGAAGTGTATTTGATGTACCTGATGAAGTGGCAGCACAGGCTAATGAAACTGTTGTTCATTCGGGCATGTGAAGATTTTCACTACAATCCCAGCTCTGCTGTTTCTTCTGCTACCAAAAGTAACTTAACGTACTTAAGTTTCCCCAGTATCCCTTTCCCCTCTTTTATCTAACTCTGTAAAGCCAATATTTAGAGTTATCACAACATCTTTTAATAGAGAACCCAGGACTCACTTGTAATCTCCAGGCATTGCTTTCACCTCTTTCCTATTCTCCTAGCTCAGCAGTGACAATGGAATTAGGTGCAATGTTTCTGCTTAATTCCTGTGGGTAAATGTTCATCCAATACCCATATTTCCTCATGGCCCCCCATCCAAGTACAGGATAGACCCATAATTGCCCACCCTCCAGCTACACATCTCTGGGAATAGCTCTAGTTAGTAAATATTGTATTCACCCTGACATCCAAAATGCCACCAACTTCTTTGATGTGCTACTGTGGGGATGAAAAATGGCAGGAATGCAGGAATCATTAGAGTGTAAGTTAAATGCTGTGCTTTCTAGAACAGGCACTTCATGTAGCTGCCGAAATAGCTCTGCTCAAAAGCAGACTACCATACCAATTCCCAGATTTTCAGATCCTACACTGCACATACCAATGCATTTGCAAATTCTTCATTGCTTATGCAGTCATATTCTCATACATGCAAAATTTGAGTTTATTTCAAAAAAAGGCACTTAAAGCTACTTTTTAAATAATCCAACCATGTAACCCTACAGGAAGGACATACAGGTTACTGATTTTAACTTTTCCTTATGAGAGACAGAATACAAGCTTGCTGCCTTACACCATATACTATGAACAAAATTTTCCTCAGGGTTGTAGTTTATCAGAGTTGAGTTTCATGTCTTAATATATCATTGGGCTCCCAGAACTTTTTATTTATTTATTTTTTTTTAAGTTATGGCAGTGCCTTAATTATTCTATTGACTATAAAAAGAGAAAGAGAGAGAGAGAGAGAGAGAATGAGGTTAGTTTTACTAGACTCAGTTCACCCACTTGGTCTCATGCCAGCATCCAAAATAACACTTTGGGTAGGAATGGGCCTTAAAACATTACACTTGCCAATTTTTCATCATAAAAATAAAGCCAGTATTAATAGCTACAAGCATTTCCGGCGTCACTTTTGACTTCTGGAAGGGGATCCCCTGCCACATTCCAGACTGACGTCTGCTGGGGACAGCCGCCTTTGCAAGTGCCAGCTGAGCTCCTGCAGGAAGGGCCCACATCCAACATCCTATCTATCACCCAGAAGGCAGACAGAATTAGCAGTAGGGTAGAGAAGATAGATCAGAAAATCTTGAAATCAGCATGGCATTCTGTTGATGAAAGAGAAGGAAGATATAAAGAGAAGAAAAGAAAGCAATAAACTCTTGGTTGCTAAAACTTTTCACCTTTTCAATGCATGTAAACAATAATCTTATTGTTTTATAGGTCTATAACATTTTTAAATGAAGAGCCTAGAAGATTTGAAATTGAAGGAAAAAAAAAAAAAGAAGAAAAAATGTATATTTGAATACATTTTAAATGTGCTCTGGTGCTGAAGTAATTCTTGTTTCTTCCCAAGTCTTGCATGTTTACATTTTTACACATCTATTTATGGTTAGAGCAGTCTAACATAACATTAAAAGAATTAGTCTTATCACCACTGAGGAAGCCCTGGAAGATAAAATCAGGATTGCTCTTTGATCGTTAAATGGCTTTAGAATTCAACACACAAACAGATCTCTCTCTTATCAAATGTCAGAGACACAGCTATGTATGCTTGTGAAAGACATCTTTTTTCCTGCTCAAGCGTACATACACAGATCTTCACATGGGACACATACACTTTTATTTTAAAGTCTTTTCTCATCTAGTTAAATTGGTTGTACTCATAGAGTGTGGGATGGAATTTTTTGGTTTTGCTTTCTGTAGGGGAAGGGAGAAAAAAGAGTTATATGGGGCAAATTAAAAGAAGGGTCTGTGTGTCACATGAGGGTAGTTCCAATCTTGAAGTACAACTATCTAGCTGCATGAAAGTACTCTCACATCCATAGTATATACTGACTTTGAAATATGTATAAAAATAGGAAAGCATTACCATAATGATTTACAAGTAAATTCATAAACATGGAAATGTTTTGGGTGATGTTGATCTGCATAATGAATATGCTAGTTAGGATGCATTTAGGGACATAGTACACATATTCACTATATATGTGTATTTAAGTGAAGCATCTTTGTGATTCACTATACCAGCTCCAGGTTGGGGCTGGGCTATGGTGCATGTAGTGCACGGTGGCAGGTTGGCTGGGAGAGCACGGGCAGAGCAGGAAGAATGATGTCGGGGGACTTTGGAGGCTGGAAATGGGGTTGGAGGCCAGAAGCCAAGAATGGGAGTCTCAAAGTAGGTGGTAAAAGCATCAACATAGACAATACTTTTTGTTTGTTTATTTCCTTATTCAGTTATCAGCAGCAATTGCGAACTGACATTAGTAACCCTAGGAGAAATCTGAAAGATTGGCATGGATTGAATGGTGGAAGGTCAGACAGAAAGGAAGCAGGAGGACTTGCAGCTCATCTATTCCTCATGAGCCCCTGCTGATGATTCAGGCTTGCTGCTTACTACTGCTAACTGCCAGGCATGGTAACTCAGAGAAAAACGGTTCAGTGAATAAGAGGAATGTTTGGGTTGAAATGTAGTCATAAAAAAAAAAGATGATGATTTACTGCTTTTCTATCAATTGGTACTTTTTCCATAGCCAGGCATCTCCCTCACCTCCTCTCAGGCTCTCAATCATATTTCCTGTGTCTCTTTTTCAATGGGATATTTCAGAACTTGATCACAAACTCCATGGTGTGCTGAGCAATACCCAGTCTTAATGTGCCCTAACAGAATGATGCAAAAAAGTAAATTGTTTGACCATTAGACTCAATAAATTAATTGATGGAAGTACTTTCACAGTTGATGTCTATATGCAACCTCATATGCATGTACAAACACACACACACATGCACACACTACTATTTCTTAGCAAAGGCTCCAAGAAACCCAAAGAGGCTGCAAAACACCCTGGTAAAATTATCTCAATTTTCTGACAACAGGACAAACAGGACAATAGCATCTCNACCCCCCTTTTTTTTTTTTTTTTTTTTTTTTTTTTTTTTTTTTGCTAGGGAAGGATGCACACACCCAACACAGCTGATCTTAATAAAGCTGGCAGATGACAGCAGAAACAAGCTCAGCACAGTGTCCAGGAGTGGGGCATGGCATAGCAGGTCAGCTTAATAGTGACACTTTTCAGCATGTGCACAGTACATCCAGGCATTCTAAATCTCCATGCAGAATGAAGTCAGTAGAATTACACCAGGGATGAATTTAACCTCATAACTATACTGATCTATTTCCTACAATTCTCTTAAGTATTCAATTGCTTCCTGCTAATTATTTTTGCTTTAGTTTATAGAAGGCTAGCATGTGCCACATGGGCCTTTTGTAAAATGTTCTTTAATCATTGTCACTCAAAGTAATTTAAGTTTTTGAATGAGTTTATACAGTAGTAAAGAAGCTGTTAGAGAAAAGACCATGGTTCTGGTCTTCTGGGTCATTAAAGTGACGCTAGTACTTTCCACATATACCAAATCTCCATATTAAAATTTTGTAAAAGTTCATGCCAAGCCAGATTTGTACTTTGGTGAAGTTAATGAAGATCCCCAGGCATGCAAAAGGGTCTGGCCTGGATGGATCCGAGTCCACATCTGAATAGAACAAAAATGTTCACATCATGAACTAAGCTTACAAAAGACAACTTTCATTTTAACATCTGACCTCCAAAAGCCTGTTTTATGTCTTACATCATAGGATTTCCTGCTGTATGTATGTATACTGTAAGTAGGCATCTTTTCTCCAGGACCCTTCTATTTTTAATCAGTTTCATAATGATGAGAGGTAGGAGTGGGGCATCGTAAAAATATGCAGAAATGTAAAGGTGGTTGAAAAGCTCAAAAAGATCAGCTTCCATTGGGACAAAACGGTTTGCTACAGGCTGCACACAGTACATGGACCAGACATTAAGTTATGGTCCTGCAGTCGCTCCACAGTGCTGGCAAGATGGTTTTGCCAGTAGATTCAACCAAGCCATCAAATACTAGCTCTGAGACAAGCCGTATGAGAGTGGGAAAAAGAAACAGATTGTCTTTACATTGCACATGCCTTCCTCATAAATTAACCAAGATATACCTCATTTCTATATGGCTACTTCTCTGCTTAAATCTGAGTATCCGTATATGTAAAGTCTGTATTTTGTTGGAAGTCTACTAAATTTTCCATGGCCAAGCAAACTGCCCTTGTCATTACAATTAAGGTGGTTGGTTTTTTTTTTGCTTGTTTTTTTTGATTGTTTGTTTTTTATGTGTTCCAGCAAAAGTCTCACAGCCACAATGACTGCTGGAATTGCACAAAATATTTTAGTAGCCAAGCTGTATCCTGAATGGAGGCAAACTGATCTAGCTTTTTATGCAAAGGTTGCATCGCTCTTGTTCAAAGTCAAACAGACCCTCTTCATGGGTTATCTGGAGTCAATTTATAATTCACCCCGCTAGACACCGTCCCCTTGGGTATTATTTCCAAATCAGATAATTATTCCATTCAGCTCCTTTAAAACATTCTCTGCTGCTTTGAAATAGGAGAGGCCGGGGTGCCTAGCACATAGTCTTTGTGTTCTGTTCATGCAATTGAGAGAAATGACTCATACTGCCAATGTGGATTTATTCATTAGGTCTGCTGTGTTAGTAGATGCTCCGGGGAAGCTGATGGTGACCAAATATTTCCTTTTTATCAGTGCAGCTATTTCTTTCTCATCTTGATACAGAGCAGTTCTGGTTGTCACTGGTATGCACTGCAGTCTTATCAGATCTGCCTTCTCTTTCTTTCCTCCTTTGCTCATAAAAAGTTACTCTACTGACTTTGTCAAAGTACATTATCAGCGCTATTTCACAACCCCATCACTTTAATTGCCAAATACATAAAAAACATTTTGGTCTGTAAGGAGACAAAAAATTTTCAGAGGTGAGATGAATAACACCCACATGTTTTCAAAGATCTTCCTGTACAGACAACCTTCATTTTGTCCTTTGATATGACTTTTAAAATTATTTCTAGTTCTGACCTCTCAATTCATTTGTTGAGTAAGATCCACAAAACCTCAGAATGATTGGTGAATTTAACAACTTTTTAAATCATACCTTTATGCAATTGTGTAGATAAAAAAGCTTTACTGCACCTTTCACCCCTTTTTGTCTCCATCTCATAGCAATAAGAAGAAAAATTTCCAGGGAGGAAGTCGAGAACTGCTTTTGTGATACGCTCCATATTCACCAGAATAATCTGCTGTCACTGAAGACCTAAAGCAAGCATGGTCTGGGATAGGAGACATGACTTTGCATTCCACATAGAGTGTCTGTGGTGTCTCACACACCTTGATGCAAATATTAAGTTGCTCTTGTACTACTTCTCTCAGAAACTGCGTGTGTGTGTATTTAGTTCATCAAATTACAGGACATGATTAGGTCAAAGGAGTTCTCTCATGAGTAATAACTCGTGAGTTAATAGTCAATGAGTAATAACTGATCATCAGTGAAGTTATTTTTTACAGGCTAAGTGTGCAACCATTTTGAAGAGCAAACTAGCACTGCTCTAGAAGTACAGGTATAAGGATCTCAGTAGCAGCGTGCCCCCTTTAGATGGTAAGTTTAAAAAGCAAGGCTGTCTGTGGGTAAGGAGAGAATTGACAGTGATAATACACTGTCTAATTACTTTAGAAAGCTGCCTGGTACTAAGATTTCATACATCATATAAGCAAGAAGTTCAGTTACTTCATATTGAGGGGTTTTGGCATGAGGAAGTATTGAATATATGATTTCATAAAAGTGCATCTACGCCTTTGTACAGAAATTAAAATATTTAGTCTTACAGAAAGCAATATACTCTGCAACAAGACTTCCAAAAGACGAGTAGCAACTTGGCTGATTTTTTTTCCTCTAGAGCAGGAGAAAAATGCTACAGAAAAGAATTTATTTTTAAAGAGCAGTTTTTAGTTTTCTTTCCATGCTTTTCTTTTTGACAGGATCAGTCTGTTATAAGTATAGGAAAGCTCCCTAATAAGCTTGTTGATGTTCTTCTTTATCTGTTTTAAATGATCCCAGTGTTCCACAGAGCTTAATCTAGAGAAGCCTCCAGCATTTATGCAACTAGACCATGTTTCCTCCATCCATGGCTCAATCATTATACTTTGCTTGTAGTTCATAGAGAAAAGTCTCTGTGCAAAGGAAATCTGCACAGTATTTAAATGCGTGTTTTTCTCTTCCATCATTCCTCTATGACAATATTATGAAGAACTTGAGTGATAATTTTCTGTTTAACTGTCTGGCTTCACTCTCAGTGTCAGAAATGGAACATAGCTCTTGTGTTATACACCAGGGAGACGTGTAGGCATCAGTATTGCAAGTTGCCCCATTATCATTCTTTGATAAACACTTTTTAGGGTCCTTGGGCTATTAATCCATTTAGACTTTGAACTCCTTCGCATGTGAGAAAAGTTGTGATTTTCTGTGATTGTCCTTCTGGACTCTATGGTAGAGTCTAGCATATTATAAGGACTACAAGAATTGTTGCATATGGACTGCCTTATAACTTTCATTCATTGCTGTCACGGGCTTGAACAGAGCCAGCAGAATAGAGGAGCTGGAAAACTTTAAAATCTTTTCAACCAAAAGTTTGGTATTATTTTTATTTCAGACAGTGGAGGTCCCTTAATAACGAAATGCTCAGCCCCTCCTTACCACATATTCATTGAAAGAGGATATTTACTGTAACAAGCTTGTCCAGATACTTTTAGTAACTAATACAACAAATGATCACTTTCATAGGATCACGGAAAAGAGGGCTACAGTGGGTTTTGAGGGTATGTCTTCGGTGCTAAGAAACAGAGAGCCAAGGAGGAAGCTTGAACACTGGAGCCCTGATTGTCCACACTGTTTTATTGTTCACTTACAGTAGCTAGTTTTCTTCGAGACAAATCTGCTATAGAAGGGGCAGAACATGAGCCAGTCCATGTGACTTGATCTCAGGGCCAGGAATCAACCCTGAGACCTATTAGACATAGCCTGAAAGGTTATAGAGCCATCTCTTCTTCTCAAAATAGAAAAAATCATCAAGCAGTAATTTGTTCTTTTTCGATATGAAACGAATCCAATCAATGAGCTTTGTGGGCTGAACACTCCTGGGTTGTGCTTGGCCCAAAAGCTTTTACTATTTCTGGCATTTGCTCTGCTACCGCTGACATCAACAATTCTTCGCTCTCACAAAATGGCATAAATAACTTGCTGCTACCCCTCCTAAGTCTCAGTGTGTAGCATTCCAGTAAATGTAATGCTAAAATATTTATTTTCAGCAGTTACAAGACTCTAGTGAGTATGCTAGTATTAGCTGGTATACAGATTGTATCTGCTGAGAATAAGACGCACTTTCTCAAGCCTCAGGATAGAAAACCAGTGCTTCCTCATCAAGATAGACCTAATCGTTAGTGGCCATAACACCAGTTCCCTATATAGACAGGAACCCACATATCTCCACTGGAAGAATCAGGAAAAGTCACCTAACAGTTCCTCCTGGGATGTGCTCCTAGTACGCCCCTAGTAAGCCCCTTGGGAATGAAGGATCTAATCCCTAACATGAGGCCCTGAAACATTTTTCCTTTTTTATTTTCTGCGAGATTTTGATGGTTGAACTTAATGATCTTGAAGGTCTTTTCCAACCTAGATGATTCTATGATTCTATTCTATGTTTGTGACCTATGAAGTATAGAAGAATAAACCTGTCTTGTATGATGCTGTGTACTACCTGTACTGCAAAGCATCAGCGGCACTAATCCATCAGTTAGACCACAGTACCACTGAACATCTACAGTCAGGTTTTATGAAATTAAATGAGGGCAGAACTTGGCCTTGTAATTCTATCCCCTAAGCTGAAGGAGAAGCTCCAGTTACAACCAGTACTATTAATATTGCTACCCTCATTCAAGACATCCAGCCTCCAAGGGACAAAGCAATTACAATTCATTGCTAAGGTGACAGAGATGCCTTCATATAACAACTTTCAAAAGCAAATATATTTTGAACTCTGTGATGGGTTGTTTTTGACTTATGCCACTTCTTGACTGCTACCCAAGCAGAGGAAAATTCTGGAAAAGTCCAAAGCCTGATAATCATGGTTTTTATTTTCCTGAAAGTAATGGGGAATTTTACAATACTCTGTGGATTCTGGGTCTGGTTTTCAGAATTGTTAAGTTATCATAGCTCCTGCTCTAGTCAGTGTAAGCCCTTGCTGCTCAGCTTATGCTGAAAGTAGGTCTTCAGTCAAATTTATGCTATGTCAGACTTCTGAAAACTTGGGCAGACTTTCTGTTATAAAGAAAGGAACACAAGAAATTGTGTGTGTGTGTATGGATATGGATTTTTCATTTCAGATGTGCTGGCTTTTCTACTTCCCTATTTTATTTTTCCTAATGCATATCATTTACACAAATAGAACGCAAGTAGAACAAGCACATGGAACAGGGTAAGTTTTGGACTATGATACACGTGACCCAGTAGAATGAGGGAAAGTTTCATGTCTGTCTTCAGAGCAGACAGAAGTTCCCAGAGCAAGCAAGATGCCAATGCAAGAATTGTAACTGCAAATCCAGCCCCATGTCCCTGCTTTTTCCCAGGCCTGTGAGATAATGGCAGGAAGAGAGACATTGGCAGGGTAAAACCCAGGAGCTGAGAAAGACAGTTCCCTGTCTCCAGCATTCTCATAACATCAGTTTCCAGACTCCAGAGAATATTGTTGTTTTCTTCAGGTTAGTAGTCTGAGCACCAAAACATAAATTGCTACCTTTGTCTTCTTTCTGTAAGCCCTGAGATAGTGTTCAACACCCTCGTCCTCTTCCTCCTCTATATTTATCTGCAGAAGTCTCGTGGATGTCCCAGGAGGCTTCTCAGCCGGTTTTGCAACACTCAAAGCCCACGTTGTTACAAAAGAGCCTCTTTCAGTTCCTCTCAGCAGGCTGCTGCACTATGGGCCTTCAAATAAAGAACAAAGTCCACTTGGGTTCCTCTTAGTCTTTTTAATGTGCCTCTTCCCTAGAGATGTCTCCCCTCCCCACATTTAAATTTCTTTTCCTCTTTTGCCAGTGCTAATGCTATGCATTAGCTATTTGACACAGCTGCAGTGATATATATTTCCTCCTGCCTAACTTCAGCCTTTCTCCTGTTCCTGAATGAAAGCAAACTTCAGATCACCCGTCCCATGTGGTTGATCTTTCTGCGCTACACCTGCTTTTACCTCACCCAGAGCATAGGCAACCACGAAGAAAATGTCTCCAAAAACACTGGTGTGTAAATCAAAATACCATTAAAGGATTACCCGAGAAAGCACAGAAGTGTGGCACTGCTAAGGGGTGCCAGCTTCTTCCTGCTCATGGGAAAGCAAAAAAAGTACCTGCAATGTGAATATAAAGGAGTGGAGTGCTGGTATTGTAGTGTTTTTTTCGGGGTCAAGTATTTCTGTTTTGCAAATTATTCTTTAGACTATTCTGACAATTTAATTCTTTTTTTGTTCTGTTTTGTTTTGGTCTTTTTTAGCTTGAAGAGCATGGACAACGTGACTTCCTAATTATCTTCTTCCAGTCTCCCATCTCTAAGAGGCAATCATCATTTACAAAACACTTTGTTTAAGAAGTTTTTCCCCTCTTCTTGCTCCAGCTGTGGAAGGCTGAAGGAAAAAAGAGTAGGAGTTGTTGGAGGCAAAGTCAGGCTCACACAAGAGCCTGAGGCAACAGTGGCAGCCACTGTATCATATCTCACCATGATGTCATTGCCGGTCTGACACATATGACACCTCCACCACGTTTACCATAACTGAGCACATGTCAGGATCATTACAGACAGCTGTTGAAAATACTTTCTCAATACCTAAATTTCAAGGTTTCTTACCCATAGCACATTGTGTTTTCTTATCTTCCTGCCTTCATCAGCTTGCAGAAAACCAACATGTAATATCTGTTTTTGGTAGAATCTGCAAATGTTTTTACATCTTTCCTGTGGTTATTATGGCACTTTGCATAGAAAATTTGGTCTGTATCATTACTGACACTTACTGTTTGCTTTACAGAAGGTTCCCACTGCCCTTGTGTGAAGCAGGGCACCACAATGTTGTCTGCTGCTAGTGTATAAATTAAGCATTTAAAATACAAATTGACAGAGCTGTCAATACGTAAGAGGAAGAGAGTAGGCCCCATTTTCCAGCTGGAGAATTGAGGCATGAGAAAATTCACTTAGCAAATGTGGAATTGAAGCTCTACCATACTTTCCTTAAGTAGAGAGAGAAACAGAGTGGTTTCACTATGGTTGCATAGATAGGATATATTAGTTTGGCATATGCACTGTGCACTTCATTGAGTATGTAGAAGGCATGGAAGTGCCTTGGGGAATCTACCACCAAAGCCCAACTTCTGGAGCTTAACACTGCAGCAGGCTGGTTTCCCTAAAACTATGGGGCCCCAGTGAGGGCACATGTACACTCGTGCTGCCGGAGCAGAGCCCCAGGGGGACAGCTTAGCCGCAGATCAACAGGAAACTGGGGTCAGTGGCTAATGAGTCTGCAGCACTGCATGGGGATGTGGTAAATAATCTGCAGCAGCTCCAAACTGGAAACTGGAAACAAATAGTATAAATACTAGCTTTTCAGAGAAGAAGTATTTCAAGGTGGAATCTTTTGAGAGGAGTAAATTCAGTTTGATTTCTGGCTTCTCATGTACCTAAGAGAAGATGAGCAGCACAGCTGGCTAGAAGGCTTTTCTCGATGTTTATAATGTAATAAAGATTCATTGGGTGTATTTGATCTTTCCTGTTAGTGTCTTGGTGTTTGCATTGGAGATACCCAAATCTTGCAAGTCTGGAGCCAAATATTATCTGTATGAAATCTTTGTCTCAGCACTACATCCTGCCTTGCAACATTGTTCACACGAAGTTGTTCTGTTGCCAAATTCTTCAAAACTTTAAGTAACATCCCTTTCACTGACTTTCAGCCAAATCAAGTAACTAAATTCTTGCAGTGTTTCTTGGATTCAGGTAATAAACTGCCATACAATGCTACTAATTGCATTTTCTTCAGCTCTCCCACTTCCCATAACCCTCCCATATGGAGCCAAACTTCCCCTCCTTCTCTGGTGCCTTCCCTTTCACCTTGGAGTGTATAACAGCACATATCTTGCCAAAACACAAATGCACCTTTTTTAAACACTGTTTGTCACACCTCTTCCCCCAAACTCAATGTCCCAAAGTCCACATGTTGTACGTGGGTGTTGAAAGGTAAAATCTGGTATTGATTTTGAATGGCTAGTCAAGGATCTAGGCTGCCTTTTTTCCAGTGGGAGGGATGGAGGTTTGTTATAGGTGAGGTAACTGGTATAAAAACAAATCTGTATTCTTGAAAAAAAAAAAAGCTAAAACTGAGGAACTCCAATGGTACAGGAGGTAAGGGTATATGGAGACTACATCAAAGGCCACTGCAGTAAATGACAAGTTTTCCATCAACTAAAAAGTACTTGATTAAAAGTACAGAACAAGGTCCATTTTTAGAAAAGAAAAAGTCAGGCTGGTTTAATGAGACTAGAGAAGTAGAAAGTCTCCAGAACCAAAAGAGAAATTAAACAGTCTGTTGTTTTTTTTTTTTTTTTTCCCTGGTGTGACCACAGCAGAGCAGGATTAGTTCAACAGACAAGCTCACTAGCAACCAGTACCATTTATTCAGATGGCTGGATCTTGTGCGATCACTGTGCTAAAACTGACTCTGAAATACCAGGATTGCCAGTGATAACAGTGTGTTCTAAGAGAGGTCCATTTCTAAGACCTTTTCAGAAGGAGCTATCAGTGGTAGAGACCTCTACAAAAAGATCCAGATAAGGAGAAACCTCTTCCTGCTAATTGTTTAAGGGTACTTAAAAAGTACCAAAGCTGCAGATGAAGAGGTAAAGAGAGGAAAGAAAAAGTCTTAGAGCATTATGGCAAAAATTTCTGTTGTAGAAAGGAAAGTACAGGTTCAGCTGGGCAGTTTCTCTCTGCAGATATGCCTGAAATAGTCACCAGTGCTAGCATCAGCACAGTTCCCTTTACTTTTAAATACAGTGAAATAAAATGATTTCTTTTTTCTCTTGAAATATTGCTACTATAGATGTGCAAACCAGTATGGGTATTATACTGTTGACAAAGGCAAAAAATAGAAGGTTGTCAAATTTTGGCTCTGGAGAAAGGAAAACACATTTTTAGAAATCTCTTCAATTAGAAGGTAGAATTTTGGATTGGATATGCTCAGACTAGACCGAATATGCTAGGATTATAAACGCCTCTGCACTTCAAGCTCCACAAGATCCACACATGCTTTACATGCAGAACACATCATTGAGGTTAGGCCTATAAGCCCTCATTTTTGGAGCAAAGATAATATATAGAACAGTTAGGTTATGATGAGGTGATATTTCAGTCGTACTTTGCAGTGGTGTAAATGATTATAAGAGGACTAAAGTGGTGGTGAACATGGCTGAGGTAAGTAAAGCCTGAGCAGGTATACGCGAAAGCCACCTGTATAGGGAATTCATTCTGAACTTAGTGAGCTGAATGTGTTATCACCCAAACTCTAACCCTCATAGATACGCATATATAGAACACAGACTACAAATACAGATTTTAATGGTGTCTGTGGCTTTCTAGACAACTTTATATACACCTTGAAAGATTCAGCTTCAAACATGCTAAATGCAAACTCTTTTAAAATTCTGTTTGATCCAACTGTATCTGTAGTCTGCTACAGAGCTGTTAGATCTGAATTATCCTGACAACCTTCATGCTTCAAAAGCATAACTATTTTATGAGGAATGAGGGCTAAGTTTTCTCACATCTAGAAAATAAATGTGCAGAGGAAGGAGCTGACAATATGACATAAGTTATCACTAATCATTCCCTCAATGACTGTTAGGGTTTTTTTTTCCTGTTTGCCAGTCATTCACAAGCACTCCCTGTCTGTCTGCAGTCCTCAGGGTTCACCGCATGGTTCAGATGGGCACATTCCACTCTGCAGATTTTCTGCCGGGAGAGCACTTCAGTGTTATTCACTGTATACTATTAGTGGTAAGTAACATGTAATTTAGGCTACATGGTTTCATTTTTACTAGCTGGTTGTGCAACTGCAATGCTGAAGCAATGAATGGTGAACATGCTTCCCAGATGAAGTTTCAGATGAGTGACTATTCATGGTAACTACCACAAGACTTTCATGACTTACTTATGTTTTCCATGAATATGTTTGTAGTCATCCAAACAATAAATT
The DNA here is from genome assembly GCA_013399475.1 of Chauna torquata. Lineage (NCBI taxonomy): Eukaryota > Metazoa > Chordata > Aves > Anseriformes > Anhimidae > Chauna > Chauna torquata. Next base: position 37,838 of record VXAL01012860.1, on the reverse strand, counting down.
TAATAAGCAGAAGAACATACTTGTTCTGCAAATTCCTAGAAACAAATTCAGGTCAAGAGACCCCTCAGCTCTAAGCCCTTTTCAATATGCTGGTGGGAATTTCAGCATTTTCAAATCCTGATAAATGCATTCCTCCCTTTTCTGTCCCTGGCAGCAAAAGTTGATTAAAACTGTTGTTTGTTTTCATGCAGACGCCATAGGAAAGGAAGTTTGTGAACAAAGGACTGGAGGACAGGAGCTCCTGAGTTTAAAAGCCAGCTCTAACAACAACAGTTTCTGTGACTGTTGGTCAGTTATGTGCTGCGACTCAGTTTCCCTGTCAACGTAATGAGGGTGTGTGTTTGTTTCAAGTAGTTAGTAGACCAAAAAAAAAAAAAATCTCTGATAAAGCCAGCCTTTTGCTAATGGACTATCTGTGATCTGTTTGCAGTTTGCTCACACTGTTAANTTTTTTTTTTTTTGTAGCTGTGGAATGAGCACAACACAGCCTTTAGAACACTTTGTGGTCAAAGGTGTTGTATAACCACGAGTTATTTATTATGAAATGAATGCACTCTTGTTCAAGTGAACTCCAGCATGAATATCATATGACATGACTGAGAGGAAGCTTGTTTATTCTATAGACCTAAGTAGTATTTGTCTTAATAAAATAATAACATTGTTCATTTATCTTTAGAGAACTGATCTGATATGCCTCTTGGTTAAGCTGTAGGGCCAGATTTTTCAACCCCCATTCACCTTGCCAACTATTTATTCATGTGAACAGTCATAAGTAAAGTTCAGATCATACTGTGTGTGAAAGAAAGAACAGCTTATGTCTTAGCCTTTATTCAGGGCAGCTCTGAGTCTAGCAATGGCATTGACTGGGAATATAACTGAAATAATCTAGGCAGTAATGTTCCTACTTTGGAAATAATGCAACATTAACCCAAAGAAAAACAATTAGATTTGATTAAACTAAGATATGAGAAAGAATAAAGACAACAGGGGTTCTTCCTGTTGAAAATAAAATGTTTCAAGATGACCCTAGCAGAATTTTACATAGCAACTGCTTGAAGGAACGGACAAGTACATTATTAAAATAATTTTCTTAATGTTTAGAAAACTAGAGTAAATAATAACATTGGACTAAGTCTGCAGTGAGACTGAGTTACAGAACCTTCTTTGTTGCTCAAGAATCATTTCTCTGTGGGACAAGAAAAGATCAGACAGATGCACAGTAGCATGTGTATGGTGAAACATATTTTTGTTTAATGAAAATGTTCTTTGACCTGCCAATATTGCTTGAGCTAAAAGATCTTTGTGGAATACTGTATCCATAGTGATTAAATGAATGAGTTCCATTCAGCCAATATTGAGTATGATACAGGTCCAAGGGCCTTGACAATCATATTGTGTCATTTCTCACAAAGTCATGGCATACTCATCACAAAGATGTGGCATACAGGACATTCAGAATCAGTGTTTCCACCTTCCTCTAAGTGGCCACATCCCAGCCAGTACTCGGGAGAAGCCATGAGACAAGCTAGACCAGGCAGGTCTAACTCATGTGGCAGATCCACAGCAGATCTAGATCTGAAGAGTTTTTTCCATACATAACCTGCAGAAAAAAAAAATAAAAATAAATCACTCTTAGCACTATTTGCTACTCAATTTGCAATAATAACCACAGCTGCCAGGTGTTCCTACCCTCAAAGCAGCAAATTCAAATAAGATATAGAAGAAACATATTAAACAGAAAGCAAAGCAATCAAGAAGAAAACTTGCATGTTCTTAAGTAGGGCCATGTTTATTTGGGGATTTTAAAGTTTGGTACATGAAAGTCTCAACTCCTTGTCTCCTACACCCACATGTAACATATAGCTTCAGTTTCATGCTATGAAAACACCTCTCTGATAGCCTGCAGGCCAGTCCTCACATTATTTTAGAGCCTTTGAACTAAAAAAGCCCCCAAACAAAGCAATTATTTTGAGTTCCAATTATTTTTCTTTGAAATTATTTTGCCATTATTTGCCCCCACAGGGGCTCCACCAGAGCAGCCCTATTTTATTGAGCATTACAAGCACAGACAAAATTTCTCTACCTCCCTATTTTGGCATGCAGTGCTTACCAAACAGTCACTAGGACAGCAATAGGTATTACACCTGAAGGATTTATAACAGTCTTGCAACTCATCTTTGAGGAACAGCTGCAGGCTGCTGTAGCCCTTGCATGAAGCACTTAGCCCGTAGAGGCAAGATGCACTTCCAGCATCTACAGCTCATCAGGTCAAGCCATGGCTTATGATTTTGGTTCTGGATGTCCCAGCTTCAGTTCTGTGTGTTTTGGCCAACAGGTGACTGCTGTGTTGTAAATCCACCTGGAAAGTTATAACCACGCAGTGACACGGTCATGGCTTTGACTATAAGTATAACTCTAAGCCTGAATGCTGTTAGCAAGCTTTCCTTCCTTCACTGCTGCATTTTTAATGTCTGAGCAAACTAAGATTATTCGGATTGCTTCAACCATTTAAAATATTTATGCTGCTACGGAAGTCTTAAGGTCATAAAGAAATTGCTACTAATAGAAGCATTGTATTACCAGAGTCAGTGTTTATGATTCTTAAATTTTTCCTGCTACATGACTCATCCTACTCCGTTATTTAGAAGTGAATATTTTTTAGAAAGAACCGACTTCCTCTGAAAGGTCTCTTCACTTAGTTATAGTCACGGAAAACAGACCCAAAAAATTGAATTGAGGGAATGAAACAACAAGGGAAATAAAAAACCTGATTCCTGTATTATTTTTAGGCATTCAGTTTTGCACTATGTGATCTGTCAGAGAAAGCCAGAGGAAAAACAGCAAATCCAAAAATGTACTCTCAAACTACATTCAAGATCTGACCTGGAAACTTAGTTTCTAAAATAGCCAAGGCCTGAAACATCTCCACAGTTACAACCAGGAGCATCTGTGCAGAAGCTGCCTTTCACTCTGCAGTGCTGGTTTGGAGGGGAAGGGTCTGCCTGGTGGAGGTCTGCCTGCTGATGCAGAGCTATGTTTCCTAGTGCTACTCCACCTTGTGAACAGGATCAAACCTAAAGCCTAGACCCTAGAAGGCATGCAGAAACCTGGAATTGTGCAGATCTGGATCTCTCATTTGCATTTTGTATAGGTTTTTAACCCCAGGGAAGAATAGGAGAGTGAGAATAGCTTTAGATCTGAATAACACAGCGGGTTACATTACAGTAACGATTTTTTCTGATGCATTTCAGGGTGCTTAACTTCAGTTCCCTACCTCAGGTCTCTCCCTCCAGCCCCCCAGCTCAGCAAAAGGGCAGGACACTGTCACCCCGCTCTGCACCCCACTGGCAGGCGCCATGACGCCAGGCGAACAGGAGGAGGCCGCACATCTTGCCATCAGAGGGGACATGGTTCAGCAGAGTCCTAAAAGCTGTGTGTGAGCAGAAGCAGCTGCTGTGCAGAGAAGGCCAGGCAGGGAAGTGCTGCGACTTGCAAAGAGGTCAGGGAAGCAGGAAGTGCTGGCAGCTCAAAAGTTGCCCCGACAGGAGGTTTTGCAAGTGCAGGCAACCATCAAGTCATAGCTGTGCAAGGAGGAGAGGTTCGTACACTGGGGTTCTCCTTTGCAAAGGCATCTTTAAGCATCTACACTGGTACAACTGTTACTTTTTGTGCTTGCTTTTCCACAGATCGTTTAAGGTATTTCTGTTTTCCTGAGCTGCAGGGTGATCTGAAACCCTGTGTAGGCCTCTAGCCTTGTGCCTAGAGGAAGGTGTGACCAGCTGCAGCATGGAAGGCTAACAGAGAAGGGAAGAACAGCCTGCAGCAATGGGGATCTCTGCAGCTTGTTTGCATTTAACTCCTGAATTGTTGCACCATGGCCTCTGTGATGGAGCTGCACTGCATGGCTGGTAGTGCGATCATACTACTGCTGTTACCGCTGTGATCCCCCATCTGTGGGAAAAGTTAATTAGCAAGAACTACTGAGCCCAGCATATTCAGTGCAATGCATCTGCAAAGGCACACTGGGAAGCCACTGCTGCCTCCCATCTGTGAGCCCTTCCCTGTCCTCTGGGGCTCTGAAACAAACAGCACGTGGCTCGCAGCCTCTCCTGTTCTGCAAAAGCAATTCTGCCTGATTACAGGAAGCAAACGTTAGATGTTATGTCCGGGGAAATGTCAACCTGCATTACCAACTATATGCTCAAAATCCATGCTAGATATTAACAGCTGTGTGCCCAGAGGAGCAGTGAAGAGCAATGACCATGGCTGTGGTTATAGCAAACACCGCGGTGGCCATCACTGTTTTTAGCAACTGATCTCTCTCTCCTACAGGTAACCAGGATCATGCAGAAGAAGGTGTCCTAGCATGTGAGTATCTTATCTCTGGAAGGAAAGTGTATGATGAGACCCATCCTGGAGCACAAACCCTAGCTGGTTGACAGAGAGGGTCAGTAGGGGCAGAGGTGGTATTCAAGGAGAGGGGCTCCTTTGCCCTGAATGCTGCCCCTGACCTGTCTTGTTCTTTTTCCCAGTAGGAAAGATTTTCTGCAAGTATTTGCGAGGCTGTGACCAACTTGGTGCCCATCGGAGCGTCGTTGGTGCGTGACAGCACTGCTTGTGTTCTCAGAAGTGTTCTCCTGAAAAGTCTGTCCACATGCATTTAAATGTCTCTGGGCTTGATATCAACAGCTGTAAGCTACTGCTGATCCCACTGCAAAGTTCTTCAAAGGCAGTTTCTTCAGAGCAGGTTAAGTAGTTGCACAAGAGGATACACGTTCAGACTGCCTGCTTTGCTTGCTACCCATGCATTCTTTCGTCTCACCTTAAGCCTCTGTTTATTTCATTTGGAGCAGTCTACTTCCATCTTAAGCACTTACTGAAAAAAAAAAAAAGCAGAAACCTCCTTCATGTTAGGTGGATTGTTTCTGTGAATGTAACTTTCATTATTAACCTTAAGATTTCACTCTAATTTTATTTGCCGGTATCTGTACACTCTTTTGTGCAATTCATGTTATATGCTTTGTGCGGTCCTATCATTTAATTTCAGGATACATTTTGTGTGTGATGTGTCACAAAACACAGCTGTGTTATATCTAAGTCTGCCTAGTCTCAAAGCCCAAAGAACTACAGTGTCTCTCAGTTAAAAATCGTCTGGCTTACCCAGCAGCGATATTTTTGTGGTCTCTTTTAATTTGCTTTTTATGTTTGTTTATAAGGTGGTATCTTGGAATAAAATATCATCATTTGTCTGTACATCAAAGCTCAATTTCCACTCATAAAGCTTGAAATCAGACTGAAAGATCCTAAAAGATTTTGGAGCACTTAAAATTCTCAAGGCATTTGAGTGGATTTCCAGCATTGTACATTACTAATGTAGATTTCTTTTTACTGGAGAAATAGAGTGACTTTTGATCATCATGGTAGAGTAAACTGTACTGATTAGAAAAAGTAGCAAAACTATTTTTCAAACAGAGACTGAAGAGTGCAAAGTATGGTGTTTAGTAGGTATTTGTTCAAAATCAAAACCAAACTGTGAAAATTTTGATTCTGCAATATGGAACTTTCACTTATGGAGTTAAACCAGTCACAGCGCAGACACTGTCCCTCAGAGCAGACAATATTTCATTACTAGAAATGTTTCCTATGAAAATTTCCAAGACTCCAAAATGTGGTATATCAGCTGAAATTGTCAATATTGGCAGTGTTTTAGATAGTCTGACATGAGATGTTTGCCACATTATAAGAAGCTTATAAATGTTGGCCTGTTAGGCTCTGCCCAGTTTTAACTAAAAAATGGAAGCCAACATAAAAATATTTAAATTATTTAAAAATACCCCTGGATTTTAAAAGTCTATAGTATAAGAGAGAGTTCATAGTGTAATTTTTCCCCAATGGCACTGCTATTTCTAATGAATGTGTATGTGATACAACCCGTTAGGCCAGTGAATCCCAGCCTGGCTTGAAATGTTTGTGCTGCTGGACCTGGAAGGACTGTGTGCCCACAGGTGATCTCACTGGGGTGAGCGCCGGAACGATGCAAAGCACTCAGCCCTGGAAATAAAACACATTAACCAGGCCTGACTGTGCTTCCTTCCTTGCCTTGTAGAATATACAATATTTATGATTAAGCTTTATAAATTAATATCTGAGAGGCTTCTGTGCTAGTTAGAGCTGCACAGCCTTATTCTGGGTGATTCATTCATTGAGTCAGGCAGCCATGCATGCAGTCATTCATAAGTAATGCCGTGCTTCCCTTCAGCATGCAACAATGATTTACCTCCCTGTTGCCTTTCAGTGTTTGCTCAGCAAACACACTAAGCTAAAGAGTTCCTATTTCGAGCTTTGCTATTATTTTTAAAGAAACAGTGTTATCTAAATACATGCGCGCAGGGTGCTGTACAGAGAATCAAACAGCAATGTTAGTAGGAAATGGCTGCAACACTTGGTTTGACCCATAGCATCCCTCCCAAAATGTTCTGTCTTCGTCCATCCATAACAGGAAGCTTGTACTGACAAGCAAGGCTTCAGCTCCTTTTACACTCATGGCACTATAAAAACAGTCTCATTTTAACATTCACCTGGACTACTAGAGGAGGACTGTCAGCTCATCCTGTCCTCATAAAACCTGGAGCACCAGGATTCAATGTTGTTTTATCAGCATTTTTTTTATTATTTTTTTTTTCTAATTTCAGCAATAGACAGGAAATAAAAACATACAGGAAATCACAGACCAAGGAAGAGCTTTTGACCTGTGAGCTTTTAAGGAGCTATGAAGAGCTGAGGATTGGGCAATAATATATGTTTGACTTTTGTAAACTCATAGAATACGCGATTGGCCTCATTCAACTTTATACAAACAAAAGTGAGGCACTTTGTCCGAGCTAACCATTTTAGTACCCTCCCCACTTAGAGGGAGGAGAGCAAATAAGTTTAAATGGAACAAGAGCACTATGTGACACTGCATAGATGATTGTTGAGTTCTGGTACCAGGTAATTTCTGTTTATAGTGGAATAACAAGGTCAATACAAGTAAATATCAACAAATACACAGCTCATGGCAATCGTCACAACTAACATAATCCAGACAGCAGACACACTTTGGGTGAAGGAAAATGGTTATGCAGCATGGGTGCCTCCTCCCCATTTTAGGAGGGGAAGAGATTTTTTTTCCTCATTTCTAAAGAGACTTCCGAGCTGAACAAGTTCGAGTTGAGAAAGTCAGCCTTAAACAATATTTTATTTCATGTAAATCCACAGGAAAAAAGGAACTGAAAGTTAAAAAGATTGCTGGGTGTGACATGTTTGTACATCCCAAACATCTGGGGTATCACAATTAGAAACCTTTTGTGGATATATTTTCATTAGTCACAAAAAAGACAAGTCATTTTTTCCTGTTTTCTCAAGATTTCAAAGCTCCACACTGTATCCTTAAACATAAGTCATTAAATTATGTTTCAAGCTTAAGGAATTTCATGCTTTGAAATTCTTTTGAAGTTGGCAGATGATTTTATTTTCTGTTTTGGTTTTTTAATTTTGGTTCTTAAAAAAGGAGCTTCAGTTTATCTTCCATTATTGTTCTCTTTTATAGCTCTTCAAAGGACACCCTTATGAAAAGGTACATATTCTTGTTAAAGAATAATATTTTGAAACACTCTGCTGTATTTTGAAAACCTTGGTAACAGCATGACTTTAGAAATAGCTGTTAAATGATTTACCTTTCCTCTTTTTAATCAGATTTTCAAGGAAATTAAAATTGTTTTACTTGAATTTTTGTTTCTTTACTTTTGATGTATCTAATATATTACAGCAGAAAAGGCAGTTATATTTCCCACTTTTTTCCTGTTGGCTTTTAAGTTCTGAAGTATTTTAATTTTAAGAATTTACTGTATTCGGGACACTGCATGGCCGTTTTTCTGGGTAGCAATCTATTGCTGATCTTAATGATTTATAAGAAAGAAAAATACTTTTGCAGAGAACACAGGCACTGTTATGTTATGGTTGTATTGATTTCTCACTGAGAATTATTTTTAAGGAAATGTAAATTTTCCACTAAATTATAAATTTTATAGAGCAACTGGAAAATGCAGAAAATGCTGATTGCTTGTCAAAAGGATCAAATACCCTAAAACCTAATACATTTTTTTCTGTTGTGGTACTTTGTTTCTCTGTACTTACGAGTTTTGAGTCAAATTTCTTCTAAGTAATTAAATGAAATATGCATGCTAGTGCTGTAAAAGCCTCATTTTTACTTTAAAGGATTTCAACCTGATTTTGTATGCATAATGAACGAGAGAAGCAACCCTCCGTTGCTATGATTATATGGCATTTTGACTTAGTAGTGTACAACTCTCTGAAAGATCATCTCCTAAACTGATATACAATGAAACAAATCAAGGGACGTAGCAAAACCAGAAGACTGTAGATCGAGTTGGAGAAAAGTGAGCCTTATAGTGTAGCCATGAACATGGAATTCTGCTAGGCTCATTTGAACTCAAGATCTATAACCCCACATACTTTCTATAAATTTCTCTGCGCTATGATTGCTCATATAGACAACCCATTATACTCGACCATAACAGCCATTAAAATCCATTGTACTTGACCATAACTGCTTGTCCAAGACACAGTGCAACACCCTGATGCACACCGGATCTGGTTACGTGTGTAATTCAGTAATAGTATTATATTATGCGTAGTGATAAACGTTACAGTAAAAACAATAGCTCCTTTTCTGCCCAATACTTTGCACCCAAACTGGCCACTTCTCTGCATAGCTGGGTGCAGAACTACAGTTAGAGCACGAACTGTAACTTCTTGCAGATTAAACAATATTTGTAAAATAAATATTAACCAGACAGGGTTTTGTTGTACTGATTTTACATACCTACCTAATCAAAGAGCTTTAATGTTAATGTGCTCTCTGTGCTTGAGGCAGAACAATGGAAGGAACAGTGGAAGCACGATCAACTCCCAATGTTACTTAACACTAACACAATTATTATTGTCAATATAAACAAAATAATCTGCTCTGTGGTTCAGTGCAAAACCCTAAGTGAGGCTGGATCACTCTGGTGTAGGCAGTCCAGCTTCTTGTCTTACCTGGACAAGATTTAGGTCATCTTTAAAGACCTCAGAACTATAAATGATAAAGAATTGGAAATTTTATAATTATCTTCATTTTTTCAGATGAGAAAATGAGGCAAAAGAGCCTAAGTCTGCATTAGCACTAGGGACTGAACCTACAGCCTATGATTTCACCAAATCTCTGTTTGGCAGGTAGTGTCCTGCCAGACAGTCACTTATGTAGGCCAGTGCCATAAGTCCTGCCATCACCATGTCCTTTTCTGCTTCATATTTACTTGCCTTTTCTCACCTTTCTGAGACCCCAGCAGCACCTCACTCTTTCTGTTTTGACCTTTGTTCTTTGTAGTACAGACGGCTGAGGAGAAGTTGCGGCCAAGTTAACTGAGGGCAAATCTGCTTCTTTTTCACATAAGAGGGAAGGAGCCTGCCATAACTGAAACATATAAACAACCAACATTTCCTTCCTCACAAAAGACTGTTCTTGTCCTTTCTGAAGCAAATTGGGCTGTCTACACAACTCATATCTGGAAGAAAATCTCTGCTTTCCATATACAGCATGAAGGTGGGTCCTGGAAACTTCGAACTCATTGACAAGATACCAGTCTTTAGCAGGATTGTACTGGTGAGGCACTGACTGGCTGTTGAAACCACACTAACTTGTTAGTTTGTCTTTGTACTGCACTGAGTATCCATTTATTAATTTGTTGCATGCTATCTAAACCTCACTTTTCAAGTCTGATGCAGCAGATGTTTTAGGATTATTAGTTTGGACAGCACAGGGGGCGTCATATCCTTCTTGGAAGCCTGACCACAACAAAGAGGGTGAATAATCACCGGTATACAGAACAAGCACATTTCATACACCAACTCCCTTAAAGCACAAACAGTTCAGTCATCAATGCGCTGTTCATCAAGGCATTTCCAAATACGCGCATTAACAACTCCTCTAAGAATAAGGATACTATGGGTTGAATGGCATTTCTGCTCTACTTTTCTCTTTCACTTTGAATCCATTCAGGCACCTTGAAGCCACATGTAGAAGCTGCAGTGACACTCACTGGAGAAGGCTGAGCTGATTACTTTCTGCTTCATGGGCTACTGAGACTCCAGGCACTAGGTTCTTTATGGTACTGATTACCCTTGCATTTTAGCCCATTAAGCATTACAAATCTGCTGAGCTATCCAACTTTTATTCAGAAAGCTAAAAACCTGTGCACTCATCAAGCACTCCACAGATGCCCCAGATATTACAGCAGCACAATCACTCTACTGTTTAGAGTACTTTGTTCCTGTCTCTGTGAATTATGGGGTGTCACATCATGGCATGTGTTGCTAAAGTGGGAGGTAACCAAACATGACATGGCATAATGGGATACAGCCTGTGGGTACAGGGAGAAGGGTGGGAAGGGAAGTACAACTAGACCTATATCTGATGAAAAATCAGTGACCAAAAATTTATCCAGGCAGTTATTTGTATCTTACCAGATTATTCAAAAAATGAGTCTTTTTTGTTGTTGTTGTTGTTGTTGCACAATGACCTAAAAACAAAGTAACTTGATTCCATAGCTGTCAAAAATTAGACTCAGTATCTTTATTTGCATTTCAAATAGATCAATAACTTCTGTTGAGCCAAAAGATGCCCCACTTTGTCAGCATTAGCAGCCTCTGTTAGACTGAAATGTTCTGTAGTTTCACCAAAGTTTGGAATAGAACAGGGATGGGTTTCAAAACCCATAGGTTTCCATCAAGAATGTGTATGGTTCCCCACTGCTTCCAGCCTTGCAGCTTCTTGGCAGCAAAAGGCTCCCAAGATCCACTAGTCTGTCATGGGACCAGAGCTCTTCTTGCCATCAGAGAGGATTTCGTCACTTGTGGTCCTTGTTCCACAGTAGGTCAGAACCAACTGTCAAAGTGCTGAAATTGTTTGTGGAATGGCTTTACCTTTTTCCACTCAACTCTAGTCAAATACTATAGGAGGAACTAAATTAACCACAGAACTGCAGTTGCAGTGGCACATGAAATTAATTTTTTAGGGTTTGGCCACACACCAGACTCCTATCCGTCTTTTTCTCTCTTCACCTATACCTAAGTACTCACAGTAGCAGGCAGAGAGAAGGAGTCTCTCAAGAGAGGCATACATTAGCCTGCAGCCTGACTGTCCTCGAGGGAGAAGTACTTTTCCCATCCTAGAGTAATTGTTTTTAATTGCAAAACATCCTCTGCCTAAATAAAAATAAGATTCCCCTTGGCAGACTCAGACAGGCCAATGATTTTTTATTATTTGCAATACCATTACACATAGGAACTCAGTCATGAATCAGAATCCCAAGGGCCATCTTGCTACATATAGATGAATCTAAATGTACTGTTTTGTATCCTTCCATTTCTGCTTAAGTTTTTTAATAAGTAGGTCATTGAATAAGAGAAATGGGTGCAGACAGCAAAGAGCACTGGAAAGCCATTTCTTGCAAAGTGCTTGTCTTCTATTAATGTGGTACTTGTCCCATTGAGTGTCTTTGAGCAATACATACGGGGTTAGTTTCTGAGAGCAGAAAAAAAGGGTAGAAGAAACATTTCAAATGGTTGAGAAGCTTTCAGAGGGCAGAGGAAAACAAACAAACAACAACAACCAAAAAAAAGAATGTCACTTGGTAATTGCAAAATGTATTATATCTTGTAATCTTATTGGATGCAAAAGTTTATGTTCTTGTCAGGCCCAGTTCTTATTTCAGTTTTGTTTTCAGTATTTCTGATAAACTTTCAGAACAAAAATCAGGATTCTCTTTTGTGATTTACCAGATCACAGTGACACAAACTTTCTTCCAGCTCTTTACTTATTTCTGAAAGGTATCTCAGAACAAAAGAGCTACATGGAGGTATGTCCCTGTGAATTTAATGAAGACCTTTTCTCCTCAGTTCCAAACCTACCAGCTCTGTCAGGTGTACAGCAGCAGGTTTCTTCCTGGTTCTGTATCTAACCATATCCATGCACCAACAGAAAAATTTCTTTCCAAACAGTCATTACCTCCAGAAAAAGACTTTGGTCACCATATGCTTTCCCTGCAATCTAAATGCTTATAAAATCAGTCCAGAAGGCCTCCAAAGGCTGTCTGTAAGGGCATCTGATGACTCACACTCATGTTACAGATGAGAACTAAGATGGAACAGAATCAGGAACTCACTGCATCTTTGCTGAGTTGGCAGAAATCTCAGAAACTGTAGCTCTGGATATGAGAAAACAAAACAAAACAAAAAGCAAAGTAAATCTCCCTACTTGCCAGCGAGCCAACCTCATTCAGCCTTGAGGAATTATTTGCTGGATGTCTTCTCATATAGAATAAAGGGTAAACCCAGTGGTATTATTTTTTTTCCTGGGCTAACATCTGTCCCCTTAACTTTGTTGTTGTGTGAATGTTTATAATAGACATCAGCTCTGTTTTTCAGTATTTTCCCATGTATTTGCCAGTTGCTATGTGAAACTTTGCTGTGTTTTGAAAAGATGATTTAGCAGGATCCACCAGATGTTCCTTCTACATGGAATCTTCAGCCTGGACGAGCAGAGGATGAACATTTGTTCTTGTGGCTTTGAATACAATTCCATTTACATGCAGTCCTTCCAATGATGGGAAAGGATTTTCTCCTTCCAACAAGCTTCTGAGACTGGACACAAAATGGGTAGGGGAAAGAATGAATTTTCTCAGGTACCTGGCCGGCATGTGGTGCTCACAGGTCCAGGGACATACAGCTCCCCAAATTCAGAGTCAGGGATGACTTCAAGTTTCAGGTTCCTTGGGTCTTTGAGAGACTGAGGAAAGCAAATTAATTTGCCTTTTTATGTAGCATGGTTCACCAGCTGCCATGATCTAGGAAATTTTTTAATGATTTTTTTTTTTTTTTTTTTGAGGCATTTTGATCTCTTGTGTTTTCAGACTATGGCAAATCTGGTAGGTTGGTTTGTTCGGTTGGTTTTTGAGAACTGAGGCACTTGGTCTGACTAATGTTTTCATAAGAATGAAGAGCACTGTGTTAGATCAGGTCAAAATGGTACTGGATGAAAGCCTAGTAACCAGTTCCCAGCAATGGCCCACAGTGGATGCACAGGTGAGAATATAAGAACAGGTTACGTGTGTATAGAGATACTACCCCACAATACTTTCCCAACCTGCAGAAATCTGCTGTGCAGGGACTTCTTGAACCAGAAAATCTATCTTTATATTTAGCAACAACCCAGTCTTGTTGGATTTTTATTTAATGAAGTGGATGTATCGGGTCACTTCTTGAACACTTGTAGGCTTTTAATGTCCCCAGCACATTCACAAGTGGCAAGAAAGTCTGAAAGATAGTCAGACTTAGATAATCTTTAGTAGTTTCTTGAATTTAAAAGTTGTGACACTTTTCCACATTACTGTTAATTAGCATCTTATGTCACCCTCTACATCAAGGACAAAAATTTAGTGCCAGCAAAATTCATTACATTTCATTTTTGCTTTAATAAATAAAGAATTCTTTTGTATTCGTGTTTTCTTTGTTAAGCAGTACAGAGAACAAAAATCGAAAAGCTTTATAAATTTACACACATGTTGTATTTGTTGTTTTTTTGGTTTTTTGTTTTTTTGTTTTTTTTTTTTAAATTCTCATTACAACATAATATAATCAAATCATTCCCCGACTCTTCTCTTTAGGTCTTATGCAGATTCTGAATGGACTCTTCTTGGATCTCTTGGAGGAAACTCTTATTAAACAGGATGTGCCTCTTCCTCAGGGTGACAGGTTATATACAGATATTTTTCATCACAATGAAAACTGCTTCATTTGCTGCCAACCATATGTAAAGCAGGAAAAAAAGTCTGGCCTTCCTGACTCCTAGGAGATTGAAAGTGGAGACTAAATGGAAAACACATACTTTATAAATGTTCTTTTTAAAACATAGTTTTACAAGACTCAGAACATGGGGAATTGAAAAATATAATAAAAAGCTAGGTAGTCAAGGATGCAAGCATACACTGTTTTGAAGAAGATATTTTGAAAGTAGATTGGTGGATTTTAAGTATAGAAGCCTAACATACTGCATACTACGGATGGACAGTCTTTGATGAATCCACTTGTGCCTTAAGTACAAATTCAGTAAGAGTGACAACAATTGATCCCATGCACTTGATGATCTGAAGAGTAGGCTGGTTTGGGAAAAAAACTGTGTGAATTTTTATAGCACTTTTTAGACATGCCTTTCTGGTGTCCAGAGTGTCTAACATTTTCTTTTTTCTTTTTTCTTTTTTTTTTCACAAAACCACCAACCTGATCTCATGTGTTAATGATAATGCTGATCCTCTAAAGCATTCATTTGATATATTTATGACCTGTCATTGTTAGTGATGTGGCCATTAGTGGGTTGAGGCTTTCAATTCTGAGTATAACTTCTTTGTAGCGGTATATAAGGATTAATTTTATTATACAGTACCACTAAGGGAAGAGGCCTCTAATTGTCTATCTTGGGATTCTTTATCTGGGGTTTAAAGTCTTGCTATAAACTTATCCTGCGGAGTGTGGAAGAAACACATGGCAAAAGATAAAAACCAGATCATGTTCTTGGGTTTGAGAGTGTTGTGTGATCTTCCCTCTTTTCATATTTTGACCGGATATTTTTGTTTGTTTGTTTGATGTAAAGTGAGGCAAACTTGAAAAATGAAGTAAATCTTGCCTTGAGGCAGGAAGAATACTAAAGAAGCTTTTAGATTGAACCATAAACTACACAGCAAGACTTTTTGTAAGTTTGTATATACTCTGGAATATTCTTGTCTACTCTGCCATTATTATTATTATTATTTTAACAAAGAGTGAAAATACATATAAACCTGTGCAGATTCTGATGCAAAATCACCCAGTGTCCTAGTTTTGAGACTTTTCCTTTGGGAAGGAAGTACACTGGGCAAGACTCATACAAAACTGAAAGATCTAATACTGACCACCACAGGAGTTGGCTGGATGCAACTTGTTTTATTAAACTCTGTGGTGAACTTTTGTCCTTATGCCATACTATTGATGTTGTGCAGCATTATTTATGCTGTGCTGCTTGAATCTTTCATGACACTGCTGATGCCTATAACCTCAATTCTTGCAGTGGCACTACATCTCAGGTAAGAGTCAGCAAGACTCAGGCTATGGAAGTAGGAGGCAAGGATATCCGTTTCCTGAGTAGTCATCTACAGCTTAGCCTAGGTGCATACCAGTTCCTGGTACCATATGCCAAGAGGGGTACTTCGTCGTACAAGGAGGGCTGCTCCAGGATGACACCCTGGGTGGGTCCCCTTTCATATCCCTCAAGATCTCCATGCTACTTCATCTTTTACCCTCCTGAGCCCCGCAGAGTCCCACACACATCAGACATGCAACAACTTTGCTCTGTTCAGGCATTTGGCTAGACAAAAAGTGAAAACTGGTTAAGTAAGGTGGCATTCTGGGCAGCAGGACCCCATCTCCCCACCATTGATGCAGATACTGTACAGAAGCATAATGGGGCTAATGGTGCTGCTCAGGACCAGGCTGGGTAATGCAGTGCTGAGCAGAAAGTGCTATCACTAAGCCAGCCCAGTAACACTGGTACTTTGGGTAATGCAGGTACTGCAGCTCACAGGACGGCTGGTCTAACTAGAGCTTGCTGTATCTTGCTGCTCTCTATCTTACTTCCCAGTTCTGAAAAGTGAACCCTCTGCACTCCCTATGCAAGGGATTCCGCTAATATGTTAAAGTTACCCTGCAAAACTAATACATTTCCTTCTTTGCCCCAGTTTGGCACTTCTGTTGTCATTCAGGTCAAAAATCTGTCTTTCTCACAGGATCAATACAAGTCATTGGGAGGAAGGTCCTACACATCAGAGGTAGATTCTGCAACCGACTCTCAGCTTCACACAAAGTACTGGATGAATGCAATGAGCTTGTACACAAGGATATTTGCACTTGCTATTGCACAAAGATCTCACTTCACAGAGTGTCCCAGCAAATGAGGAGTAAAAGCCTTTTCAGAGACAAGGCACGAACCTGTTTCACCAACTTCACTAGAAGCTGGCACTTGCCTGCATCTCAAAAAAAACAAACAAAAAAAAAAGTGGAGGTGGATTTGAACCTGAGATAGCAAGTGGTTTAAGTTACCTCTATCACTCTTGCAGCAGTATGCTCCTATGATCTGTAACTAAGACAAATTATTCTTCTGTGGGCACGTTACTTAAGAGTATTTCTCAAGACAAGTAAAGGTCATGTCAGGAGACAATAAAATGCATCAATTCAAATCACATTAGTCCTTCAGAAAGTCAAAGAGATGGACATCCGTGAGGTTATTTTTGGGGGGAACACCACATATGAATTTAACAACTAAAGTTGCAACCTGTGTCAGAATTGTGTTCAAAATCCTCTTGCTGGCTGCATGCCCTGGAGCAGCAATTACAGTTTAAGAAAAATACACTAAAAGGTCAAAATACTAAAAGTCATACTGACTGTAACTCATGCTCAATGGGAAGCTAACTAGCTTTTTAAAAAACACCTTTTTTCTGTTCTATATCAGTATGCAAATGTTAGTCTTACAGTGCTGGAGAGCCATAATTCTTAACAGAGAGAGATTTTCCCAACATGAGAAATTGCCCAAATTATATTCCAAGTGCCAAGTTCCTTATAGGAACCATGATAATTTTGCCATTGTAATCTACAGGCAGTCAAACCACATTAATTTATTTTTATTTCTTTAATGTAAGTCTCCAGCCTGAAGTANGTACGGGTTGAACATGCAAAACATAAGGAGATCCATTGACCTACTAAAAGACAAGACAGAATAGCTGCTATAAAGTGCTTTGAATATTTTTTTAAAACCAACACCCAGATCTATGCTCAGGGAAAGCAACTAACACAACAGGTTGCCATTCCACATCACAGCAGTGGGAAGAATGACGTGATGTGACTTGGCTCTTGGTCCAGCGCCTCGAAAGTGTTTTCTGTGGCAAACCTCACCTGGATAGACAAGCCGGACTCCAGCTGGCCTGACCCTACCCAAGAAGCTCAGTGTGGCAGTAGGCTGTGATGTCAGAGCAACACAGACGGAGAAACGTTTCTCAGAGGCAACCCCCTGTTGCCTGAGCTGCCCTTGGTAAGCGGGAGGGCACCCACTGCACACACTGGGAGGGGCAGATCAGCTTCAGGGGACGTGGTGCACGGCAGGACATCACTTGCCTTTTCAGCAGTATCCACATGCATGTTCACGTCTGAATATGTTCTTCAATTCAAGCCCAACAAGATATTTCTCTCCCTTGTTTTCTGTCCTCTCTTCACCTGGGGTGAAACAGACTCTTTTTTACTCCCTCCAGCTCCACACAGAAGATCTTCACGCCTTACAAAACTCCTCTATCATTGAAGCAGTGTGGGGCCACTGACATTACAGCATCTACACCAGATCACGTATACAATACAGGAATTTGTTCAGTCAGAACTAACATAGAACTGAAATGTGCCTGTGATGAGATTTAATGGTTTTATTGATATATATCCTAATTTAATTGATTTGTAAAAGAGCTATAAAGCTTGGTTTGTCAGGGCATTTTTGCTCTTGAGGTCCAACACACTCTGTGGTAGTGACAGCTGTTCACATCTCCTCTCAGGACTCAAACAACGTGACCTGGTTTCATGTCTGGATGTGAAACCTCAGTC
The DNA here is from genome assembly GCA_013399475.1 of Chauna torquata. Taxonomy (NCBI): domain Eukaryota; kingdom Metazoa; phylum Chordata; class Aves; order Anseriformes; family Anhimidae; genus Chauna; species Chauna torquata. The sequence goes on along the minus strand of VXAL01012860.1, from coordinate 20,066 downwards.
TTTGCCTTCAGTGCTAAGAAAATCCATGCTTGTTCGTGGCTACCATGTGATAGCCAACGCCTGGCTGTCTTGAAACATGATCTGTATTGTAGTTTTCTACCCTGAAGTAAACTAGTCCCAGCTAACCACAGACCCACTGTTAATAATCTCATGATGAAAAAAGGTTTCTGTTATCTTCAGTGACAAAGTCACACAGGTTTGAGGTTTTTGCTGTTTGTGGAGCCAGAGCAACCAAATGCTACTTTGGGTAGACAAACACAGATGCACCAGCACATTCAGGCTCTTATTTTATTTTCAAGTCTCTGGAAAGAAAATTATTAGGAAATAACTGCAATTTCCACTCTACTTTTTCCAGCTTTTACTTTCTCTTAATTCATTCTTATGCCAGAGTTACTCTGGCTGCAGCTAGAGCAAGTTGCATCGATGGTCTCCAGAGCAAATTAGCAGCCTGTTTCACACACCAGCAGTTGGTTTCTGTGTCTCTCAACAACCTCTGCTCTATTATAACTGTACCAGGAGTTTTTCCCAACTGGAGCCTCAGTGTACCCATTTCTGCCATGGAAGTACATCTGCAGCACAGCATCCTGCTGCCTGGTCTGTGCCTTCAGCAGGGAGGAAAATCAATGGTGCTGGCAGCAACAGCAAAGCACATGGGAATGCTGGGAAAGGGACAATTATGTTGAAAAAAAATGAACAAATTTATGCAAAACTAGTGTTTTCATAAAATGTACTGTAACAAGGATATTCAAGCCAAACAGGACAGACATTCTGGCCTTAAAATGTGTTTTACCTCATAATTACAGTATTTGAATATTTTGTATACTTTTCTATGAGAAATACTAGTGCTTAAGCATGAGGGAAGATATAAATGGGTAAAATAACTATTTATGAATAGAAATAATATTTATACTACGATACACTGATGTTTTTTCAGGAACTGGATAAATAGACCAAAGCATTTCCAGAATAACGCCTCTCAGGTCATCCAGACTCTTCTCAAATTGGATGAGCACCATGCTGACAAAAGCTCACTATCTCCCTTTGAAAATCACCCTCAAGTCAATGGGCTCCAACGAGTTGCAGACCAAACTACTGCAGTATCAACTCCCTGTACAACACTCTCCGCAGGATAGAATTGTACAGGTATTTTACTCTTTTGTCTGCAGGTTCTTTTGATTAAAATTTACTCAAGGTCTTTTGTTGTTTGGAGAAGGCATTGGATTTATAAATTATATAGCACTCTCCCTGCCACACAAGCAGATGTTTGATCATTGGCCCGTGCCTAAATAGTGATGTTAACCTAAAGCCCCTGTGTTCTATTCTCTTCATGCATGATTCTTGCTCACAGAGCTCCACACAGAGAAACTGAAAAGAGGATTTCCAGTGAAAAAAAAAGCCTTCCAGAGGCAAACAAACCCAGAGTCCTTAATTTCTGAGCTGTCATTATGAAAGAATAAAACAAATGAACACAGGAATATTCTACACAATTTATAGTCCTAATGCTTCCAGTGAGGCCGAACAAATAGTCTTAACAGACATGGTCCATGCATTCAGTGTTTCAATTAACCTTCTATGAATGATTAGCCCACTGTTGCATAGAATGGAGATACCCTATTGGTCCTAATTTACATTAATATGTTGTATCCTAAGCCATGGCTAAATGCACAATGAATCGCAGATTAAACTCTTAAGAAGCAATGTGATCTACCAGATAAGGCACAGGAGCAGGATCCAGAACTGGATCCTACTCCCGGCTGACTCCAGTGTATCTGGCTCTCCCATCTGTGCCTCAGATCCCCAGTTAGTAGAGCAAGAGAACAACTTTCTCAGAACAATGCTCTTTAATGCACACAAAATCCAGTTGCTGCAACTTGTGAAATGTTTAGGGTGTACCTGCCTCAGTGTGTACCTCAGAGAATGGTAATGGGATGTCTGTGTTCCAGGAGCAATTAGTGTTAAGAGCAAGTGCCCCTGTACGTGTTCCCTGAGCATGAGTGACTAATACATTGAGTTATAAAAAGTTGTATCCCAAAAGGTATGCATTGCAGTATAATTTGCCTCTTTTGTTTTCTATCAGCAATGCAACCCTTTTCTTGTATGCTGGTGACTTGCATCCTTGTTTCAGGAAAACACTCTCCTTCTACAGTGATTGTAAAGATCTCCAGCAGAACCAGTGTTTCAGTGTTCAAGGCATGGTGAGCATGGAGAGGGAGAAAAATTATTAGATGTATTCCCCTAGATGAAAATACGAGTGACTAGCCAAATGGGCAAACATTTCATAAGTATTTTTACCCAATGTACAGAAGCAGATGGTTAGGTGCAACTTGTTGCAGTGCAGTCCTACTGCCAAAGGAAGCCTACAAACAAGGGTTTGTAGGGTTTGTAATGGAGATCATTCCTACATTTCCTTCAACTAGTGATAATAGTCACAGACTGTACCTCCATCGGATAGGATGTCTGCAGATTACTTTAGCCTGTCTCTCTTCTGCACAGAGAAAGAGAGGAGCATTTTCAGCTTTGAGGAAAGGTGAGATTCCGTGCCCCATTTTAAGCACAGTGAAGTTTTAACTGTATCACTCCTCTCGGTCCATCCATCCATTTGTTCCCCATTCTTTACCATCTAAACTCATTTTGTTTCACTTTTTTTTTTGGCCCTGCATGGCTCGTATGCATCATCCATTTTAAAGAAGACTACTTTCTCTAGTCAAACCATAGTACCAGGGCGTATCACCAACATGCTACATTTTTTAATAACTACTCATGACTTCTCCCTCTGTCTACTGTGTTCCACAGGGTGGAGCTCCTTTAAAGCATCCTACAAACAAATTTATTATCCACCCTCAAACTTCCCTTTTCTGCCTATAAAAAGCTGTTACAACACTTATTGTGCCATTTTACCATCAGCTCAAGCCTGCAATAGAGAACACTGCCAGTAAAAAGGACACTTCCCTCTCACCCATACAGATCATTCCTTTTTGCCCCTTTCCGGTCCCCTGACTTGTGCCAGCAGAAACAGTTGTGTGGCGGTACAGTGAAGAGTCAGGAAGCTGACATGGGTAAAAATAACTATTTTGCGCAGTTAGCTGTTTTCTGCATCAACGCTTGTGCTGGGCTAGAGTAGCTGGTGAAGGGAGGTGGCACAGAAGATGAAGAAATAGGAATAATCAGCTGGAGAAAATGACAGGGCAGGACTGACCCTTTTGGCAGTGCTGCTGGTTTCTGCTGGCTTGAAAGTGTGTGTAAAGCCATGGTACCAAACCCCTGGCCATTTTGCCTCTCATACAGAGATGCATCACCTCTTTGTTTCCTTGTACCCCTCTGTATCTGTCTTTCTGCTGCATCTTGCCTTAGCAAGTTTTCATAACGGAGGGGAACTGCTACGGTTCAACCCAACAGATCCCATAACACTGTCCAGGGAAAATTATATTGTCATTTGCAACAGGGGAAAAGCTACAACCCATCATGGTCAGAGCAGCATCTGGCCTTGGCATGTTTAGTTTTAGCCTTAAGGCACAGACTGTCTTTTTGTCTGCCATTTGGCATAGTAGCTTTTTAGAACATGTTGGATTTTTAGAACATGACATGGTGATTAAAAAAAATACTAGTAGTTATAGTAATAGCAGCAAGTACATGTAGTAAGAGAAAAGAAATGCTTCAACTAACCCAAAATGATTTTTTTTTAAGTTGTAATATTTCTTCATAAAGCAAAAATTCTAGTTCCTGTGATTTTTTTGACCATATATGTATCTTGCTGCAGACTTAAAAAAAAATCTCCAGTAGTCAGATGTGCCTGCACATAAAAAAGGTTTACTGAGATTTTTGCCTCACTTTGCTCAGGGCACCTAAACTTAAAATGCACTTTTTCTCTCTGAGCTTACAGGCAGTTGTCCGTATGTCTCTTGCAGAACTTTTTTTTTTTCCAATTTTAAGAGCTACCAGCAATTATCCTTTTGACACAAAATGTTATCCTTTCAAGAGAAAGAAGCACGTCTTGCTGCCTTGACAAGTCATTTCCCACAGCTACAGAATCCACTGGTCGGAAATGTTCCTAAAAGGGCTTTAGAAAAGTGACTTCTTTTCTCGCTTCCCCTCAGCTGTCATCTTTCAGCTGCCTGCGGCTTTGAAGACCCAGGAGGTGAAACAGTATCTAGAAGCACTTCCACATGGCAGTGGCAGGAGCAAAGAACCTTCTCAGGCTGAAATAGCAGCAAAGGAGGTATGCAGATCTAATGGAAATCCTGGGGAATGTGAGGCATCTCCAGTATCTTCAATACTTTTTACTCCCTTCCTTCCTGATGATGGGAACAGAGCCTCCGCAATTCCTTCAGTCCCCTGGGGTGGAAAGTGACCTGTAAAATCAGCAGGGTTAGGCTTATCAACAGGACTTCCTCCTTCCCTGTGGATGATGCTTTGGAGAGACACACTCTCCCTGGCTTGTCTCCCTTCTGTCACCTACTTCCTGCCATCTTGCAAACTCACTTCGTTGCCAAATTATCACAGAAGTGGTGGCAGCACAAGAGGCCAAGAGAAGATGGCCATGAAACTCTTAGAGGCGTGCAGGGATGTCTCTCCTCTCTGTCTTCAGGGGAAAGCAGAGCACAGGCCAGTTTCTTTGGATTTGTGTAGGGGCCATGGAATTGCTGCACCTCAGGTTTAGCATGCTGTACCAAGGCAAGGCTGGACTCATACTAGTACATGTTTCTGTGCCTATACTGGTGCTGTGGTCTGGGGTGTTAGCACGGTATTGAAGTCACTCCCCTGAATGTCTCCACTACACACTTGTTTGGCTCCAGAGTGGTTTTGGTGCACCTTGTCCATATTCCTCCTGCGGAAGTTGAAATTCATGCTTTTCCATGTGCTCCAAGCCCTAAATAAAGAAAAAAGGTCAAAGCCAAAAAACAGTTCTCTGGATAGCTTTGAACCATGTGTCATCCTGGGGATGTATGACCCAGAGACAGGACAAAATCCAGTCTCAGGTAAATCCCCTGAGCCACATAACACACAGCTGTAAGGCGCCTCGCTGACACTTGTTTCTATACAGTAAACCAACTTTCTTGCTCCAAACCACTTGCTAATGGAGACACAGCTACTGTTGTGTGGTTATGTCCTTACAAATTTTCATCGTCCAAGCATAAGTTTCTTACATTTCCTTCTGTTTTCCTTAGCAAAAGCCTTGATTGCAGGAAAAAAAAAAAAGTAAAAAGTAAAAAGCCTACTGTAATACTGCCAATTTGATGTGTATTTTGAACTGAATTTTAAAATATATTTGAAAACTTACTATTAATGTAATGTTTAATGTTCTCATTTTTATCTTCCACAGATTGCTGACATTCAGTAGAAGTAAGTCCTCCTCCTTTTTAAATGTATTTTGAAGATTTTAATAGTATTTTCTTGCTTTGTTAACAACCACATGAAAACTTCACAGGGCAGATTTGAGCATGGGCTATGCACATCTGGCTATGTAACCAGGGTCTCTAGGGACCTGAAGCTAACTTCCCCAGTGGTTTTCCCCTTCGTTTTCATAAAGCAGCCAACTCATTTCTTACTTTGCTAGGTTTTATATCAACTTCTGATTTAGGTTAGAAAACCCTCACATTTCTGCTCTTGCCTGAATATCAGACTGCTTTCTTTTTCCCCCTCAAGAACTCATCACAGGAAACAGGCAGAGTACCAGGAGCACTAATAATATTTGTCTAAAAACTCCATCTCAGTTGCACTAGAGTGATAAACCAGCAAGCAGAGAGAGCACTCCAGCAAAACCCTTGTCTTTGAAGGTGTATGATATCATGTCAAAAACAGCAACAGAATATCTGCTGATGGTTGAGAAATATTTCTCACTGCTGTCTCAACCTAGAACATTTGAGGCAAGAAAAGGGGAACTACCTCATGGACAGGAAACATTTAATATTAATTACTTCTTTTTGGCACAACTTGTACAGCCCCGAGCTTCTTATAATATATAAAATAGAGTACACCTGTCATGTCTTGAACGAACATGAAACTGGGACTTGCAAAATTAAGTATCTCTGCAACAAATTATCTCAGTTTCAAATTGGAAGTTATATTTGTAGTAGGTAGCCATGCAGTAGGATAAGTAGTTTATGCATGTGTGTGTTTTTAGTAGGTGGATTTCAGTTTCTATCACCCATCTCAGAGACAGCAGTAGTATTTTGGTATGGGGTTTATACTGGGGGTAGGAGTATTGACATTTTTTGAATCTAAAATGCACTGGTGGCCCTAAGAGATGATGGACAGGTAAATTCCTATACAACAGGTAGAAACTAATTTTATCCTAAAAGTCACAGGACTGAGTGTCAGTGATGCTGGGCTCCAATAATAGCTTTTCTCCACTGAAATCTTGGTCAAGATGAAATCATCACATTTACAGTGTCTGAGTCTGGTTTTACTTTCCACCCTGAACGAGGTACACCTTGAGTGACCTAAGCTCAGGTACCAGAAACTTAACTGGCATAAAATGGGTTTTTGCCTATACTTATCTGCTGAGCTGAGAAGACATACATAGACGTTGCTTCCAGCATCCATGTTAGGTTAACCAGAACTTGCTTTGGTATCTTGGCACTAGACTGAGCCGCACTGTGTACAGAGAGCAGTTCTGTCATGCACATGCCATAAAGCTGATCTGCACATGCCCTAAGGTAATTTGTTAGGATTTTCCTGACTTCCCACAGCCTAATCAAAGCTGTAGCTTTGTCTGGGCTAGCAGACATCTAAACAAGCATCAGCACTGTAGCTGATAATATGCAAAATCAGAGAAAGGAGATGCAGAGATATTGAAGAAGTGGAACAGATTTGATGACTACTGTTAGAGTAAACCTGGCAATGTTGTTTAAAAGAATGCTTGGAAAACCAACCCAGCGAAAAACTCTTGACTGTCAAAAATCACTAGTCTTTTTTCCTGGAAATCAAGGTGCAGAGATCTCTTTTTTTATCTTTCTCTATTTTCTAATGTGCGAAATAAAGTTAGGTTGGAAAAGACCTCTGGAGAGTTTCCAGTGCAACCTCCTGTTAAAAACAGGGCCTTACATTAGGTTATCTGGGGCACTGCTAAGCTAGGTCTTGAGATTGTTTACCTCTTCTCTGGGCAACCTATTCCAAAGTTTGGTTTTTCTATTGGTGAAGAATACTTTCTTGACACCAGATGGAATTTCCTCTGAAACAACTTGTTCCCATCGCCCCTTGTCCTGCCACCATGTATCCATGTGGTGAGAGTACCTGTCTTCTCTGTAACTATCTTTTACGTTTTGCAAGACTGTGTTTAGGTCTTGGCCCCACCACCCTACCACCCCCAGCCCCTCTTTTCTCTAAGTGGAACAACCCCATTTTGTTTAACTTTTCTTCATATGTTGATTTCTCCAGCTCCCGAATAATCTTTGTGGCCCTTTGTTGGACCCTCTCCATTTGAACAGGAGGGACCAAAGCTAGACATGCTATTTGAGTAGAGGCCTAGGAAGTGCTGAGCAGAGTGAAATAATCATATCGTTTGACTCTAAAGAAGTTGGGATTGAAAGTATGAGACTTTCTTGGCTCTGTTCTTACACCTCCTAGTTTTCTCTTTCATTTTTCCATGTCATTCTCCTGGTTTCTCTATATTTCCACTCTGTTATATTTCCTTTTCTTCCCAAGGCTAATTCAGGCTGACAACACTCATTGTGAAATATGAATCCTTCTCAGGGAACACAATGAGATTCAGAGTGAAATAGCATAGAAACTTTTCAGTGTGATTCCCTTGGCAAAATGGAAGGCAGCTGTATAGCTTTTTAGATAACGCAATGGAAAGACCATTGCTTCACCTCCCAGCCAGTAGGGTCTTGCTATAAAGAATTCATGTGTTATCAACTACTGAAGCTAAATTTAACCAATTAAAAACCCCAAGCCTCCCTCCAGTGGGAAGAAATTGGCTCCTCCAGACTTTGGAAAAGCAAGAAAAAAGATAGAAATATTGATAAAGTGTACTTGAAATATGTTCACCTTTCTACAGAATGAATTGACACAGGAGCAAGCAGTGTTTGTGATAGAAAGGGCATCACAATTTTTGTAGGATTTCTTAATACAAGCAAGCCAAGGGAATTGGTTCATTCCTGCTGCTGAAAGCTCTGGAATGGTTGCTTTGGCAGGGTCATGGCTCCCTGGCTCCGCGACTGCCTTGCAACTTGACAGCAGTGTAAATTAAATAGGGACAACAGTCACCGGAAACCTGGGCACCTGTGGCAAGGCAGCAAGCCAGGGTGACTTGTGCAGTCATCCAGTTTTAAAAGAGAACAAAACCATCGGGAAAAAGGAAGGCTGGGGTCTGAAAAATGTCTATGTGGTATTTTTTATTATTGTTATTATAGCTCAAGAATGAGGGATCACGGGTCTCTTAATTTATCAAATATGTCGATTACTCTGTTTTGGCAGAAATACCTATAGTTCAGATATCGCTCGGCATTTGCTGCCCTGTTGTATCTCTCAAGTATGTTTTTATTCTTTGAAAGATAATGAGAGCAGTCTCCTCGGAAAAAGGAAGTCGTGAGTGATAGAGTCACTGAAACAGTACCTGAGGTCAGCTTAGCAGCAAGCATAGTTAGTAAGCTAATAAAGCCAAAATTTCTTATGGATTCCTTTCATTGTGGACATGTGATTAATGTTATCCTATACTATCTCCAATTCTTCACAGGGGAAATAGAAGATGATTGCAATATTTTTGTCATATGCCTTTGTCAGAACTTGCTCATTCTCTACCTCTAAAACACCACAACTGAAAGCCAATTTCAAAGCCTGTAATATATAACAAAGTACAGCTTGGCTTTTTGGCAAGAGTTGATGGGGGAAATGGGAAAAAAAAAAAAAAGACACCGATCCATTAGATCAACACAGAGGAGGAACTCTGTAGTACAGTGTATGCAGTATTTTATTGTTAAGATTTCATTTGGAAGATATTAGCTCTTTGAAACTTTGGTTCTGTTCAGAATAATGGCAGAGTGTTGGTTCAGTTTCTCTGACATTACTAACATTGATTAGACAGGGGTCTTGGGTTTTAAATAAACTGAAGAGTCTTTCAGATTCTCCTAGAAGTAGATCAAATAAGAATGGCTTGAAAGAGCACCCTACAACATCACAGGGCTTTGCATCAGCGTGTTTCCATGGTCACAATCAGACAGGTAGTAAGGAATGCTTTTGTAAGCACATCTCAATGTTCTTTCCCAACATCACCCTTCTGGTGTTGTATAGCTTTGTTAAACTCTATTTGTCTTTTATTCTGAATTGCTTTCCAGCACACGAGTTAGGTTACAGATAGGAAAGAAAACGTGAATGCATCTTGCCCAAGAGTTAACAAGACTTACATCCGGAGAATCCTTGGCAACCTTGGAATTGTGACTGTCTTTGGCGAGGGCCTGGGCTGCCTAAAGAAACTCATTTGTCCTGCTGGAACAGTCACACATAGATTGATGCCGTCATGTTACTTGACAATAACAGCAAGATCCAGTGCAGTTCTGTGTGCTCCTGAATCACTTATCAGGACCCAGGTCCTGGTGCTTCCTGTGCTGGAAATGTGGCTCTCTCCATACAAGATGGAGCCTGAATCTGTAGCAAATGGTAGAGACACTCATTTGCTTTTTTTGTGTGTTCACATAAATAACAACAACAACAACAACAAAAAACAAACAAACAAACAAACAAAACCTCGTAAATTACAAAAAAAAAGGGCAAGGCTTGCCATACAGTGTTACACAAACATCTGTATTCATTTCATTCTCTTAATGGCTGTCAGTAAAACTCAGAAACTATCCAAGCTGAGGCCTAAACTCTGGACTAGAAGACAATTGCTAAGACAAAACCATCTTTTGGAAAGATCCAGCCACTGGATGTCCAATGTAAAGACTTTTCCCTCCTCCAGGAATATGGCAGTAGTCCTTAGTGAAGAGTAGGACACCAGCACCTGCCTGGAGGTTAAGGTCACAGGTCCCTCCCAGTGCTGTCCTGTACAGCTGGTGGAAGTTAACACCTAAGGGTTGGAAAATTATGAGTCCCTCAATGTCCGCGCACGTTACAGTCTAGAACTAACCTAAGTGAAGGTTTCCATGTGAATACTGAAAATGTTTGTTTGTTTTTAAGACAAATTGCAAATATGGCACATGCATCATCCCTTTTTTTGTTCTTAAGTCACAGGAACACATTTCATCACTGAAGTTCTTGACAAATTTACTAGAGGGCTACAGCTAAGTCAGCAGTGTTTGGCCATGTAGTGCTATGAGCTTTGGTGTGGAGCTAGCAGATCCAGCCTAACACATCAGCACAGTCCAGTGCAAGCCAGTCAAAAAGGACACAGCACCTTGCACGTACACCTGAACTGCTGCGAGTCTGGTGAGACTCTGTTCTGCCCTATTTACATGATGAAAAAAAACCTCCAGTGATTTCAAAAGAACGAGGCAGAACCAGTTCAGAGGTTTTCAGCAGTGTAAGCAAAATTATTTTTGCTGCCCAATGACACTGGGTCAGGACCCACTGAGGAAATAGCAAAGGGTGCCAAGATAGGTGAGCTGGAGGGAAATCCTGGAAAATCAGCCTTACTGACTCTTCTGGAAGAACAGGATCAGTGATTGCTGCTTCTGGGAATAGCTATGCTCCTAGCAATAGCTGCTTTCACATATTCCCATGCCACAGCAGCACTTCTGGAGTGCTAATGTTCTGGCATCCCCAGAACAGGGACTAGTCACAAGGACTGTGGCCAGTTTGCTGGCCCCAGAGGTCTGTTGCTATAAATAGCTGCCAACTTTACCTAAGCCTAGAGGTAATCAAGTGGCAACCAGTTTGACACTGGTTAAATGCTTCTTTACAATGCACAGAATCATTTAAACCTGTTCTGGAGAGATTTTTCAGGTCATTTATATTCTCCCAATATATGAATGATCAGAAAAAATTCAAAGGCAAAATTTTTCTTTTCAAACAATGGATTTTCAAGTTGAATGAAACAATCTGTAAACCTCTGTGATGTTCTTCAAATCACCTTAAACAGAGAAAAAACAGGGAAAATATCCAAAATTCTACCTTCTGAGTTTGGGTATTTTCAAAATGAAGCACTGAAAATTTGTTTCAAACTGTGGTTAATTTTGAAATTTCTTTGAATATAAAGACATCTGACAACCCTATAAATATAAGAATTTTCTCTTTTTTGATGTGATTTGTGAGGATCATGGGCTGTGAACCAGAGAATCAGCTCTTTGTACACATCCAGCAGGCACAGCTTCCATTCTCCTCAGATCTGAAGTTTCTAAAAAATTATCGTGCTCAGAGTAGCTATGAAAGTTCAGTTCAGGAACTGCATAATACCTGACTGGGCTCAAACATGGCAGTGGAGAGCAGCTGAGAACAGGCTTTTAGAAACACTGGCCATGGGGATTGTATGCAGATAGGATCCGGACACTGAGCAGCCTGGAGGAAACTGCAGAGTGGAGAGCAGGAATATGCTGATGGTAGTGGGAAGGGGTGTTAGACGGAGCTACAACTTTCTCACATCCCTTAATCAGTGAAAATTAATTTTTAGACTTTCATGCAATCTTTCTTTGTGGTGTTTCATTGAAGGAGAAAATTCAAGAGTGCCCAAACTCAAACTATTCGTCTTGGTTTCAGTGTCCTCAGTGGGCTGGAAATGTTGAAAGGTAAGTTTTCTCTACAGATGTGGAATAGCTCTTGGGAATGTTGACAAAATTTGGGTGCGTTAAACTTCAGATTTAGATTTCAGGATTTGCACGAAAGGTCTGAAATGCTTCCACTAAATACAGTGGGCTGTAGGATAGGCCAGAGACCTATTAGGTTCCATTGCTGTTCTCAAAATACCTTGAAGACATACCAAGAGTGCTTAAAAATAAGGCAAGTGTACAATTTCTTGTTGCTTACATCCTGATTTTTTTCCCCAAAACATTTTGTATTTTCCATAAATCCTTCAACTAATTTGGAAAAAAAAAAAATTATATAGAGCATTTGTTGTCGAATTAAACACACTAGGAGTGCAACATAAACTGGCTGTTTCAGGGGATCAGAGAACAAGGGAAAAAATATGGATTTTTTCCTAAAGTAATAAAGCACAGTAAACCCAAAATCTATTGTGAATACTCCAGGTGGACAAATTTCTTTCTGTTATCCTGCATACAAGCCCTATTAGCTATTGATAATGATTGTTAACTTTGTTATAGCACACTTTAAATCACTAACACGCTATAATTCTCTAATAAAAGTAAGAACATAACATATGTTCTCTGTCACCTGCTAAACAGATGGCAGGGAGTGTAAATTCATTTATTTGACTTCTTTTTTTATTACTTTGGGCATCTTAAATTTAAATAATCAGATTCAACACACTAGCTTCAATCTAAAACAGGAAAGCTTTGTAGAAAGGAAGGATCCTTTTTCAAAGAAAAAAAAGAGGCTCTGGTAAACAGTAGGCAATTAGCCACAACATGCTACCAGGGATTGTTTAATTGAGGTTGCCATACTAAATTAACCAGATACATGCCCTTGGAAGAACTAGTAAAGCAGAATTACTTGCAGATGTTTTCAATTATTCTGTAGGAAACCATGTGCTTCTGCTTTGATTTTTTTATTTATTTATTTTTCCACTCCAAGGAAAATTAAAATGCAAAACAAACTAACTCGGTCTTTCTTTCTCCCTAAATGGCAGGACTAGAATGATTGTATGTTAGCTGCCAAAATCTCTCTGGGCGTCTTAGCATAAATCTCCATGGATGGACTCCTGAGACACAAGAAAAGTTATAATTCTTGTCAGACCTTAATTCCTATCCTACCAAGTTAGTCCGCACTAGCTTCAAGCTTTAAACAGCAATTATGACTGCTTAGCTTTATACATCCCATAGATCTCTTCTTGTGGGAAGCATCCAGATAACTGTAAACTTGTTCATAAAGTAGCAGGGAAAATGTCCTTGCTGCTACATCCAGGTTAAGTCCTCCAACTATAGAGAAACTCTCTCCCAGCACTTAGGCAAAGATTTTTTGGTTCCTAGTTAGAACTGTTCTTTGAATGGTCTTGCAGTCTTCTCTCTCAGTTTGCTCACTTTGTGTGTTTGTTTCTTTTTTTTTTTTCTGTGTGTGTGTGTGTGTGTGTGTGATTTTTTGGTTGGTTGGTTGGTTTTTGATCTGTAACTGTCATTTTCAGGAAGTTCTCATCTTATGAGTTCCCAAATAACATATGAACTAAATTTGAGGGCAAACAACAAAATTCCCTGCCCCTGAGGACAGTTTGTACTTAGAGAGTATATGTTTGCACTAAGGGTAGAATAAGTGCAGAAAAGCAGACACTGTAAACAAAGAAAAGGATCTTACTTGAGTAAGTCATCAATAAGATGAGCTCAAATCTCATTATCATTTCTTTGGAAACACAAAAAACAGTCTTTAAACTCATTAACATTTATTTAGCTTATACCTACAGAGGCTCCTTCAGGCTTTTTAGCACTTTCCAAAGCCCCCGAGCTTACCTGCCAAACTATAGGCAGCCCAGTAGATAGATGTGCTGGATCACCCTCTGGGGCACCAAAATATCTCCATAGAGTACTATAATTTATATAATTTAGGATTAAATTGGTGATTTTTGATTGGTGATTTGAGATTAAATTTAAGATTAAATTAACTGACATCTAAATATTCTAAGACTGAAATTCTCTTTTTAGTACATCTCTCTCCCAGTATAGTCCTTGAGCACAGGACTAGAGCGTTGCTGTCTGAGAGCACTGTGTATAGTACAGCATCTGAGGTATAAGCAGACAACACCAAGTTAGATGGCAGCTTTGACCTGCCTGAGTGTAGAAAGACTCTACAGAAGGATCTGGATAGGCTGGATCAATCGGCTGAGGCCAACTGTATGAGGTTCAACAAGGCCAAGTGCAGGGTCCTGCACTCGGGACAAAACAACCCCATGCAACTCTACAGGCTGGGGGAAGAGTGGCTGGAAAGCTGCCCAGCGGAAAGGGACCTGGGGGTACTGGTCAATAGCTGGCTGAATATGAGCCAGCAGTGTGCCCAGGTGGCCAAGAAGGCCAAGAGCATCCTGGTTTGTATCAGAAATAGTGTGGCCAGCAGGAGCAGGGAAGTGATTGTCACCCTGTATTTGGCTCTGGTGAGGCCGCACCTTGAGCACTGTGTTCAGGTTTGGGCCCCTCACTACAAGGACATGAAGGTGCTGGAGCATGTCCAAAGAAGGGCAACGAAGCTGGTGAAGGGTCTGCAGAACAAGTCTTATGAGAAGCGGCTGAGGGAGCTGGACTTGTTTAGCCTGGAGGAAAGGAGGCTCAGGGGAGACCTTATCATTCTCTACAACTACCTGAAGGAGGTTGTTGCAAGGTGGGGATCAGTCTCTTCTACCAAGCAACAAATTATAGGACAAGAGGAAATGGCCTCAAATTGCTCCGGGAAGGTTTAGGTTGGATATTAGGAAAAATTTCTTCACTGAAAGCGTTGAGAGGTATTGGAACAGGCTGCCCAGCGAAGCACTGGAGTCACCATCCCTGGAGGTATTCAAAAGACACGTAGATGTGCTGCTTATGGACGTGGTTTAGTGGTAGACTTGGCAGTACTAGGTTAACAGTTGGACTGGATGATCTTGGAGGTCTTTTCCAACCTAAGGTATTCTATGATTCTGTGATTCTATATGGGGCCAGGATGCAAGATAAACAAGCTGGGACTTGACTCTGTAACTCCATAACTCTGTGATAAGAGTGCTCTGTGGGTGGATCCTGGATTGTTAGTCCGTTCTCAGCATGGTTCTATATATTGCCTAATTGCTAGTAAACATAAAACAGCCAGGCTAAACCAAACCCAAAATTTTATATGAAAATAAATGAAATCTTGCACTATGTTAGCTCAAATCAAGAAGAGATCGTATAAACCTGGTACCATAAATGAGATACAGACTACTTAGCTACAGGCTCTTTACAGAAGTGCTAAATTAGTAGTTTATTTGCCACTGGCTTCTCTTCTAGTCAGTGGTAAAAGACTGGTGCTTCCAGAACAGAATAAGAATTCATCCAGAGCAGGGATCTGTGTACTCACCAAACAGGCACAAAACAGGTCTCAGATGCAGCACAAGCTTCACCCTATAAAACCTATACCCAGAGTGTGGTGTAGACTGACCCAATACGACTCTGAGCATCAGACTGTCACAAGCTGTAAAATGTATTATTTAAAACCATTAATGAAGTCAGGTAGCTATAAAGTAACTGTAAGAATATAGTACATAAGGAATACAAAAGTGCTTAAGTTATTTATTTAACATCTTGTTTCCCATGACTCGAGAAATGCATAGTCCGAATCTCTAGAAAAAAAAGTACATATAATACCCATCTTTAATTTAGCCTTGCTCCAGAATCATGTATCTTATATGGGTAAAAGACAGTAAAAAGTGATGGTCAGTGATTTTTAATGTTAAGAATAATGACTAGTGTATGTACTGTCCTAGAGCCAGAAAGTATTAAGAGAGCAGAAGATTTCATGTGGAATTATAAAAGCAGTGTATTCCTTAGCAATATCTCTACACAAATGTGAATTCTAACTAGGTTTTGTCTGCCTGTTTTCAGACCTACCCCGAAATTTCATAGTTTCTCTGGGTTTAAGTTTATCCCTCATGTTATTTTTACATAGCTTTGTGGAATTTAGTTTCCTTTGAGGGTTTTATAGAACTAAAAATATTAACTAAATGCATTAAAAATATTAGTATTTTCAGTCTGTGAGTTTTGTTTATTTGTTTGTTTTGGTTTGTTTTTGTTTGTTTGCTTGTTTTCTGCAGTCTGGAAGCAATGCCCACAAACAGGAAGCCATTAACTGCTACAAACATATATAACCATGGAGATATTGCATGGGATACTTACAAGATTTACTGATAGAGATAAGGGCTTTGGAAGCTGGTTGTAGTTATAGAAATACTGACAATAGTAACATTCTTTTCATTAACATCACAAGACCTCTAAAAGAGAGAGAGAGAGAGAGAGAGAAATCTACACTTTAAGGACAATTGTGAAGATTTTCAGAGATTGCAGTTATGGGGAAGCCCACAAAAAGAAAGAAAGAAAGAAAGAAAGAAAGAAAGAAAGAAAGAAAGAAAGAAAGAAAGAAAGAAAGAAAGAGAAAGAAAGAAAGAAAGAAAGAAAGAAAGAAAGAAAGAAAGAAAGAAAGAAAGAAAGAAAAAGAAAGAAAAAGAAAGAAAGAAAGAAAGAAAGAAAGAAAGAAAGAAAGAAAGAAAGAAAGAAAGAAAGAAAGAAAGAAAGAAAGAAAGAAAGAAAGAAAGAAAGAAAGAAAGAAAGAAAAGGAAAAAGAAAGAAAGAAAGAAAGAGAAAGAAAAAAGGAAAAAAAGAAAAAAAGAGTGGCTCATACAGGTTATAAATGTGGGCAAGCTTAACTGCTTTTCCAGCTCTGAAGATTCACAGCTAAGGCATGGCCTGTCCCTGGCTTTCACTTTTAGGAAAAACAGACAAATTGATGTCCGTGAATGAAATGGTGAGGATGAAATACCAGCAACCATTGGAGAGACCTGGGAGATTTACGACTAGAAGGTGGCTGAAACTTAACATCAAGGTGAGCTAGCTGCTGCAGTGCAAAGGTACTAAAGATTCTTACTAATCTGCCCCACTCAAAACATTGGTGTCTGCGTCTGCTGCACTTATTTAACCTTTCAAGTGGCCAGAAGGTTTAGTACCTTGTTTAGCACTTTCCATTGAGCTGTAACAGAAGCTTTAAGATTGCTGTTCACGACCGTTATCATACTGTGGAAGATGATAGTTGGAGAAAATATACAGCTGGTCTACAAGCTTGCATTTGTGATATGTTCCCTCACAAGGGATCCCTGTAAAAAAACAAAAAACAAAAAACAAAAAACAAAAAAACAGAAAGTAACAGAAATGCACAGCCAGACACAATTTCTAAGAAGAAAATAACAAGATTACAGCAAAAGAGAATTTTAAAACCTATGTGTCTGAAGTCAAAGAAAATCCAGAAGGAAAAGGGAAGCCTAAAGTCAAGCCAAAGAAAAAACACGAAGATCAATAAAAAGAAATATAAGACATTTATAGACAGCCAGATGATCATGGCACAGTACAGTCCTCCTGGCATATTCTGAGGCTGAGATAGCTTGCCTTTTTCTTTGTTAAATTTCCATCAAGGCACTGTCAAGCTCCAGAATATTATTAAGCATTTCTAAAGTTAAGACAGCAGACAGACTAGGGGAAAAATAAATAAATAAATAGCAGTCTCATAATCTCTGGAAATTTTGTTTGTTACCGGAGCATGTGAGCATCCAGTGTGCTCCTATTTCGAAGGATGTTTGTGCTACTTCTTTGCGCCTGGTTTCTGATGTGTTTAATGTTGTGCTTCAGGGGTCCCATGGTCAATTGGAAGGACCGAAAAAGAAATTCCAGTCCTGCCTATCCTTAGTGCCCACCTTGGCCCTGGGTTTTGCAGGGTGGAGGAGAAGACAGCTTTTCTCTGCGCATTGTAAGTTTGCCACAGCTGGAGATAAGATTTAGACAAGAAGCGCTGAGGCACATGGTAATATTCAGTTCCCTTGCTGCTCATAGGAATATCATGCTAAGGATTAAACCAGTAAATGTATTCAGAGTCAGAAGAGAATTTTTTCCAGGTCAAGCAGGAAATCTGCTCTCCTTTGTAGCATGTCTGCCTCATAAATGATCTAATAGCATTATTTAACATATCTGCAGTTATTGCAGGAATGCAGGACATTGGATTCTTATTGCTAGCAACTGGACAAAGTGAACTGAGGGGAAGCATCCTTCCTGGTCATGTATATATTTCTAAATGCCTGAAGCTGAAGTAACTACCTCTGAGGCACCAATTTCCTTTTCCTGTCTCTATTCTCTCTCCCTACCTAATTCTTAACAGTGGCTCTAAGTTTTCAGTGTTTTGCAAAAAGGATTTAAAATGATGTGGGACAAATCTGTGGCAAATCCATCCTTGTAATAGCACCTCCTTCCCTCCCCAAATTTGGATGCATTTTAAGACTGACAAAATCCATTTTAGGTATTGTCAGTTGACTTGCTCAGTGGATTCAGGCACAAATTCAGCAAAAATTCTCCCTTCTGGTGAACAAAAAACAGGTTTACATACCCAAGCTGTGCATAATCCATCCCCCACAAAGCCAATAAAGACAAAAAATAGCATTTCTGTAATGACTGCTCCCAAAAAGGAAAAGCCGAGAGTTGCTGCTCCCACTGATCTCCATTTTTGGCACAGGAGAAGCACACATCAGGAAGCCTCCTCAATAGGGTGTAAAAGAAACATGAGTTTTCAAACTCAGTGTTCCTGTCCTGCCAAACATTCACAGAAGCTTCTGGCGAAGTGTGGACCTCCTCCCACTTCACCGAAATCCACAGAGAGGCAACCTCCTCCAAGAGCTCAAGTTCTATGCACTTTTCTACAGCACAGGGCAGAATTTGCTTCCCAGAATCACCCAGAGCTAAGCCTTACGATGTATGAGACTGGAGGGTTACGAAAAATAGGGAGGAGACTGGAAGAGGTGACCCATGAGATCCCTTCCCACTCTGTGTTCCCCAAAGGAAAAAAAAAGACAGCATCTGGAGAGAATTGCCGACTTTAATTTCTGTAGATTTTGTTGGCACAACTCCAGTGAAGAAAAACCTTAGATTTACCCTGCTTTCAGTAAAAGCAAGATTCTCTCCACTGCAAACATGTATGTGCGCTAAGATAGGGCACAGAAACTAACACAGGGTCCCAGTTAAAACCCCAGCAACTGTGAAATGCATTATGGATTTGATTGACATTACTCACCAAGGAATGTATCACCACCAAAGGACCCACCTATTAAAATGTGAAGTGTTCTGGCTTCTTGTAAGTTCCACAATTACTTAATAATCCCAAGAATTTAGGGCATTTTTTCAGGTTATGTTAAGTCAACTGAGGTGTCACATGCTGTTAGCTCACTTTAGATCTGTTTTTATATAATGCTACTGTAAAGCACACCCTGGCACAGCACATCAGAAATAAGAACTAAAAGCACATAGCCCTGTGTCCATAAACCAGTAGATCTAAGAAAATTTGCATATAGGCTGGTAACTGTGAGCATTTTCAGTCATATTTATGTTAAGTGGCTGCCAAATGCAATTGCCTGGTGGTGGCTTAGTAATTCAAGATTTGAAGGGTTATATATGCACTATAAAAAAAAAAAAAGTATGAATGACTCCATAAAAGCAGGACTCATTATTCCTTACTCTTCTTTTATTTTTGTGTCTGTCTGAAATATAACTTTTTTTATAACAGAACTGAATATTGTGGTTGTCAGAAAGTACATGCAGACATATTGTTCCTGGAGAGCATGTTACTGCTGCCTTGTTCAATGATTTCTCAATGGTCAAAACTTTACAGCATGGGCCTTGGCATCAAGTGGCTTGTGTAAGCACCCAGCAGTGACTCTAAACCTTTTTAACCTTCCCCATCATTTCAACTTCATTTACCCTGATATAGCTGGGAAGAGTGTGGATACCGTCTCACCACACACAGACTGTGTACTTCATGCCAGATGGAGATCCCTGAGGCAGTTCTGGGGAAGCCAGTGAGTGCACATGACACAGCATGGCACAGGGTATGCTGACGTAGCCGCTTGTGTACAGTGAGACAGCCTATGGATCCACGCTGGCTTCGTTGGACAAGCAAATTCTGCTTTCCTTTATATTCTGCTTCTGTAGTTCATGCAAAGTCAGTTCAGGTGTCTGCTATTAGATATCACCACATAGATGCCCCCCAGATTTTATGCAGGGCTATTTACTTTACATGTAAAGTAACAATGGTGGCATCGAATCCACTTTTTTTTTTTTTTTAATCTTTAAATAAGTTAAAAAAAAATATTTGGCCATGCCTACTACTTGGACTCGCAAAAGTAGACGACAAAACAGTAAGAAGACATGCAAATGATCAACCACAAGTATCTATTGAACGACGTGACAAAAAGAAAATCATATTTTCCAGTCCTGTTTCCCCAGAGAGCCCAGCTAAAGTTGTTTGATGTACCCCCTCCTGGTTTCAGCTGGGATAGA
>VXAL01012859.1:331830-382296 GCA_013399475.1 Chauna torquata | reverse complement strand
CGTGACGGTGAGGGGGAGCCCGCGGCATTGTGGGAAACGTAGGCGCGGCTCTCCCGGAGCATGACGGGAGGTGTAGGCCCGGGGCGGGCTGGCCGAGGGGCCCTGAGGCGGGGGGCGGGGGCGCGGCNCGGGGCCGCAGCTGCGGCCGCAGGGGAGGGGAGCGGGCCCGGGGAGCGAACGAAGCGGCCGGGAAGCGGCCCGTGGCGTTCAGGGAGCCGTTAGCTGTCTCCAGCCTCTCTCCCCGGCTGGTCCGCAGCGACAGCGGGACCTGGGGGGAGGCACGGAGAGGCCGCAAGGCCTCCGGGAGGCCGCCGGGCTGCTCCTGCGCGGTGCTCGGAGCCGAGCTCGGCGCTCAGCGTCTCACCCGCAGCCTCACGCTCCTCTTGGCCCCCGCTTCCTGCGCCTGGAGCAGCGCAGCCCCCAGCCCTTTCTAAAGGGAGCGAGCAGCGAGGCCCAGGCCTGGTGCGCTGCGGTCACTCGGCGCTCGGTGCTTGCGGACGAGAACACCAATCCCGGGAGCAAACCGCGAAACCGCGTCGCTGAAGGGTCCCCGCCGGACGAGCAGGCAGGAGCGCTTCCCCCCTCTCCTCCAGCAGCAGGTTGCTCTGGTTTCAATTTCCACAGCCACCTGCTGCTTGAGTTCCGAGGGAAGTGACTCATCTTGAAACCAGCGGGCTCAAGCAGCTCCAACACCCAGATACAGCGAGTTCTCCACACACGCGGCAGCTGGAGGAGAGAGAAAAGCAAGACCGAACATCTGAGGGACGCAGGGAGCCTCTGAGGAAGGGGAAGCAGCCAGGGGCAATGGGACAAAGCGGATGTTCCGGCTCCGGGAGGGTGGGGAAGGTGAATTCAGCTCAAACTGCTGCCCACGGGGTGGCTGGTGCACGGTGGAAGAGCATGGGCTGCCCTGGCCCACGGGTACCTGCTGGAGCCCCACTGCGGGGCTGGATGCAGCCGCTGAGCACAGCCTTGGCGGGGACGCAATGTTCAGGAACAGGAGGCCGTGCCAGGGGCTCGCCTGGGTGCCAGTTCACCTTCCCCCCGATTTCAGGCTGCTGCTTCCACTGGACACGTGCTGCGTCACCCGCTCCGCTCCAGCCCTTCTCCCGCCCCCAGGAGTGCTGGCAGGGACCCCGTACCCAGCCAGCTGCCAAGGAAAGCCTAGAGCGCCTGGGCCCTGCATGCCAGCAGGCACTGTCTGACCTTTTTGCTTCCTTAGCCAGTATTTCTGAACCAAAGATACATTTAGAAGAAAAAAAACAAAACCAACCAACCAAAAACCACCCCTCCCCCCCAAAAAAAACAAAACCCACAATCAGTGTGAAGTACCAAAAACCTTTATTTTCCCCCAAACCATAACAACATTTGACATTATATTGATTTCCTCATATATTTGTTATTTCTCTACGTTAGGAACCAGATACAGAAAATACAAACACGATCTGTTGAATCAAAGACGGCACAGCATTCCGTTAGAAAAAGAAACAAAAAACTAGAGGAGCAAGATAAAAATGGTGAAAAATAGTCATTCCCTCCAGCCCAAACTTTCCAAGAATCATCATCAAAATAGAGCAGTGGAAGTAGCTTCTCTTTCTAAACGCACTTCTGCTTTAAGAAAAAAGTTAGAGATTTCTCTTTAGATTTCAAAGTAAAAAAATGTTAAACTATCTTTCAAGCAATTTTGGAAGTTTGCATAGACCCATTCCCTTTCCAAAAATATCAGCGATCTCTCTATAGAATCTGATATAAATCAAGTGCGCGCCATCTGAAGATCACCAAGCTCAATTAACTTTCACGAAAATAAAACGCAATCTCCCCTTCCCCTCCCTCCCCCCACAAAAATACGGGCTCTACCATTATTCCTTATACAGTTGAGGCAATTTAGGAGGCTCAGCCACACCTCTAGCTCAAAGCTTCACCCAAATTCCTTTTATTTCCCAGGTTTCCAGCTCCCTCCCGACGGGGCAGGGGCGACAGCCACATGGTGCCACAGTGGCGATCAGGTCAGGATGGCGCGGGTGGGCTGTGCTTGGGAGGGAAGGGGGGAATCTCGCACTCATCCCCCCCGGCGAGGAACTGGCTTTTCGGCGCAAACACTTGCTACCAGGCAGTGTTTGCAGCAACTT
Organism: Chauna torquata; assembly: GCA_013399475.1. Classification (NCBI taxonomy): domain Eukaryota; kingdom Metazoa; phylum Chordata; class Aves; order Anseriformes; family Anhimidae; genus Chauna; species Chauna torquata. Next base: position 380,167 of record VXAL01012859.1, on the reverse strand, counting down.
GCCCCTGGGGACTAGCCTTGTCCACAGGGCTAAGTCACCAGAGCATCAACTCATTCAGCTAGAGCCTAGGTGGGGTGGCAGGGCAGGGTGGGGGGGCAGAGGGTGACTTTGCAGCCCCCAGGTAAGGCAGCGAGGAGGGGAGGGCAGGACAGGGCCCCTCTCCAGGAGGGGCCTTTCACCTAGGTGCTCTAGCGTACCTGGAGTGAGGTTTTCCCAGAGGTTCACAACAGCGCGTGCAGAGTCCAGCTGCACAACCACCAGTTTAAAAAGAAAACAGCAACAACAAAATAAATAAAAAAAGTCAACCCCTCCTATTAATAATGATTCTAATGAAAGACGTTTCTTCGGGTCTCAGCCCAGTTCAAGAACCCTCTAAAAACCTGAAGCAAACATGTAAAAGGGCTTAGCTTTCTGTAGGGGGCAAAGTGATGTGGCAATAAGGGGGGAAGAGATGACAAGCCTGCTGCCCATCACACCAAGGGTCAGGACAGCACAAAGCCCCCCGCTTAAAGTGCCAACCATACAAAAAAAAAAAAAAAAAAAGACGGAGGAGCAACATCCTTCTCCTTTTTCCATCACAATTTCCAATTGAAACCCATCTCCTTCACCAATTCATGACTAAGCCTATCGTTTTGGACATTCACTCAGTTTATACTGTTTCTAAAAAAAAAAAAAGTTAGTAAAAAAAATTACATTGAATTTCCCATGCCTTTGCAACAGGCTTCCACCAACCAGAGGTCCAGAAACTGAGAGCAGAGCCCACACATTTCACCTGGCCCTGAGACTGCAGCAGAGAGCCAGCTCTGCTCTCCAGGGTCAGCCGGGCGTGAGCAGCCCTGCTCGCCAGCATGAGAGACCCAGGGGATGCAGGGTCTTGCCAATAAGGTCTTTTTTCTTGTTTAAGTCACCTCTGAATCCCCTGAGAAGGGGAACAATGTGGGGAAGAAAGTCCCCCCTCGGCCCCCCAGGAATAAAATATCAATGAAACAATAAATGCAGTCAAAACAACACCAGCCTGCTGGGTTTATAAAAAAATTCAATAAACTTCAAGACCGAAAAAAAAAAAAAAAGGAAACTAGCCAGCGGTTTGGGTCTGGAAACTGATTCACTTCTTAAATGTTCAAAGTCCAACAAGGAACAGGCAGCAGCGATGCCAACTAGGAAAAAAGTGCTCGCAAGACGCAGCTTCCCAAGAGACAGCAGCGAGTCTGCTGGACAAGCAACCCCACTTCCGCACCAGCTTCCTTCACCAGCACTAGGTACGCCCGCCACCGGCCAGGGGCTGCTGGGCATCGCTCGTGATGGATGCACAGGGGGAGCTCTGCATGGGGTCTAGAGATAGAAGCGAACTGCTCCTTCCTCCCTCCACAGGTCCATCCTGGGCACTCCAGCCCTGGCTGTGCTGCACTAGCCTGAACGACCAGGGCTGCCTTCTTACTCAAAATGAGGGGTGGGAGAGCTAAAAAGCTACACACAAACCAGGATCTGTGGAGTCAATAATAATGTGGAGACAAGAAACAGATACCTTGTGAGACACAGTTATCAAAAATTCAAGCAGTGATGTGCCAAGCTGCTGGAAGAGAAGCCAGAGACATGCCCAGGTTGGCCACAGCTACACGACGGAGCAGGTTACAACTCTGCCAGCCTAGGAAGATGAGACCAGCTTTCTGAAAAGCTAAACTGACGCTCCTCTTGCTTCGCTGGAAGAGATTCCTCCCTCTGTCCCAAAGGGGATTTCACAACATGCCTTGCTGCCGGCATCTCAGAGCAAGACTCTTGCCAATTGGAGCCCAGAAGAAAGCCTTTGGTTCCCAATTGCTCTGACAGTAACTACCATTGTTTTCCATGGGAATAGAAGCAAAGCAGCAGAACTGAGCTGGGTTTGGCCTCTTTCCTGGCTTATTTTTGCACCTTTCAAGTCCTGGTTCCTGCTGTTGCAACACTGACAGCGCACTGGACCCAATTTCCAGCAGGTGCTCGGTGCTGGGGAGCAGCCTGACCCTCAGCTCCCGCTACGGCTACCCGCGGGCAGAGCAAGGACACACGTTGCTGTTTGTGCGCGCTTCTGCCCTCGCACTGACCTGAACAGAGGGTCAGGCCAGGCCTAGACTTCTGGCAGATCCCCAGGGACAGAAAAAAAAGCAAGCAGCTCTCCCTTTCCTGCAAACATGCAGCATCCCCAGAACAGGGCACCTCTCACCCAGACCGAGCAGGAAGCTCACCAGCCTGCGAGCGAGTGCCAAACCTATCCAGACTGAATGAAGAAGAGATCACAGTTAAAAACACCAGAAAGTGTGAAAGAGCTTTTGTTTTAGACAGACTTAAAAGTTCCAATACCTTTTTCTTACATTAAACCAAACTGAAGTGTTGTCTGTACCCCTTTTAACCGTAATTACCAAATGTAATTCCCTTTGAAGCGAAAGGGGTGAAAGAGATCCATATCCTACACGCAGTCTGTCCAAATACAGAAAGAAACCTCTTGACTTGAGGACAGAAACCATCAGAACAGAGTAAGCAGCTGTATAGCTTTGCCACACTGCCTAACAACCTCCCCATGCAGCCATCCTTAGCTAGCAGGGCGAAAAAAAATCAAGGCCCTTTCATTCTTCATCTCTCATTCTGCCAAATTCCCTTTTCCAGTAGCTCATCTGCATGCATTCTGGCCACAGAGACCACAATTAATCCTTTTTGTTTTTTTTTTCTTTTAAAAAGGCTTTACAATAACTAAGGATTTGAACAACAACATGACCGGTTACAAGTCTTTCCTCGCTGAGTGGGACAGGTGTGTGCCCGTGAGTGTGCACGCACACGTGTGTCAGAGGAGGGCACATTCCCAGCCGTGCCAGGAGCGTGCCATTACTCAAAGTGCACGGCTGCTGAGTGCTACTACAGTACACTGGCAAAAGGGGAAAGGGTACTACACAGAAATAGCTTACAGGCCGAGAGTCTCTGTACAGGACGGGCTGCAAGCACAGCCTGCTGACAGCCCACAGCTGGAGTCTGCAGAGATCCTCATCTGCAATTCAGCTGCCAAGAGAATCTATAAGTGGGAACTGAAAGGGACTGACATCTCTGCCACACGCTGCAAGGAGACGAGGCAGCTAAAGTGTCAAATAACTGCAGAAAAACCCGAAGAAAAGCAATTGAAAGATCAACCAGAAAACAGTTTGAAGCCTTGTCAGAAGAGTTCACTCGCCGCGGAGCAGGTAAGAATAGCTGCTGTGGCTAACGCAGCAGAAAACATCCATTCTACCTTTGAAGGCAAAGACAATGGCTTCATCTTGCCCTACAGGCAGAGCTTCTCCCCGGCCTCGAAAGGAACCAGCTCAGGCATAGATCCCTGCTGACAGGTCAAGAAAGGCCAACCAACACCAATTCCCTTACTGGCCCAGGCCAAGAGAGGCAATTGGTAACACACCCCAAGAGAGACCACTGCAGACAACTGCATCCCGCGCTGGCCCAGGGGAGGGCCAACAGATAACGCGAATCTTTTCACAGTCCAAGAAGGGCAGTTCCCTTCCTGAGCCAAAAAAAAGAAGCTTTGTATTCCAAGCTCCAACAGAGACTATTTGCTGAATCAGTCCAGCAAACACGGATTATACTCCTGGAATGGCAAGTACAAGCCTCCTCCAGGTAAAATCTGGAACCTCTAAAGTGCTCCTGCTAATGCTAATAGATGAACACCACCCTTCCATGCCCAGCAGTGGAAGGGTGTAATGCAGTTAGTGGTATAGCAAGCACTAGCATTTAACCATTTAATCAACTCCCAACTGGATTGCGATAATTTTCTGAAATGCACTTTTGGGAGATATTTCCTATGAGAAGATGCCTGGGGATTTGAGGGTAGGCAGGTGAAGCGCACACCACAGCATACCTTGTTCAGTAAAACTGTTGCCTTGGAAGGTGATGTTCCCTTGCAGAGTCAATGGAATAAAGCATTCTGCAAGTGGCCATTTCACCGTGTCACCAACAAGCAGCTCTTGGTTTGGTTAGAATGGTTCCCCCCCCAGTGGTTTGAAGAGTTCACAGTGGTATAACCCAATGTTTTGGGGAGACAGAAGCTGAGAAGTCCCCTGTTGCAAATGGATGGGTGGAGCGAGGGATGCAGAAGAGCAACATCCTCTAGGACTAAGGACAAGTCCAACAGACACTTTGTGTCTGATCAGAAACAGGGGGAGGGCAGGCACTGGATGAACTGGGAAGGGGAGGAGGGTACTGCCAACACAGGGAAAGTGCATGATCTGGAGTGGTCTTGGAGTCGTTCTGCAGTGCAAACGTATGGGGAGGGGTGTGGAGAAATCCCTTCTGGAATGCTGCATGAAGAGAGGTAAAGGTTGGCATCCATGTGGCAGCGGACGGGGTAGGGGGCCTGCTTCCAGCAGCTCTACCCTGTTCTTCACATTTAGTGGGTTTCAATCACCACTGGCTCATAAACTCCAGATGAGACCCTGAGGAGGCAGAGGGGAAGAAGATGAGAAAGCCGGGTTAGTTTCTTCAGTCACTTAGAGCAAACAAGTTTTTATTCAGAGCTCTCCACTCATGAACATCACCCTCTAACCTCACAAAAAACTGAAAATAACGAGTCAGTCTGGCGAGAAGTCAACCCCCATAACACAAAACAGACAGCTACGTGGCAAGCGAACACTAGAGCACTTGGAAGTGCTAAATCCTTCCAGAGGACAGAGGAAAGGGGCTGGGGGGGAGTATACTGCACAAAGAGCCAGTGTTCCTGGCTCTGCTCCCAATTTTACTACTGACTCGACACATCTTTGTATTTGCCATTATTGCTTTTCTTACTACAAAAGGTGCTATAAAGCTTAACAAATGCAACTAGTCAATACACTGTATTAAGGGCTATTGCGGCAAGACAAAGTTTTATTTGTCCAGAAGTCTTTTATGAGAGAACAAACCCTCAACACAGACAGAGAGGGCAGGGAAATGGGACAAAAACAGGCTGTTGCAGTTCTGCTGTAGTCCAGCAGGCGGCAAAGCTCCCTGCCTTCAGTTGGGCACGCGAGCAAACAGGAACCGACCTCTACCATTCTGTCCTTTTACCCCTCACTTACTTCTGTTCTTGGATCTAACAACTAGCATAAAATTATCCCTCTGAGCTTCTGCTGAGAACTGCATTTTTACTCCACTGCAGCTGTACCCTGTCACCAGAAAGATCCCGGGGGCGTTAACGTGGGAATAAAGCCACCGTGTAGCACATGACATTTAGAAATCTCTCCTGTAACAAAGGTGAGAGTTTCCTGGGTACAAACAGCTAAGTAATCTCTCTGGAGCCTTGCTGTCCGCAGGCTTTCAGGAAACCTACCTGTTTCCCAGCTGAATACCACTCAATGTAGTTGTTCCATCTCTGCTCACAAACAACCTCAGGTTACTATCTGCAGATAGAAAAGGAAGTAGGGTATCAAAAATCCAGAACTACTGATGGTTGCCAGGTGCTCCTCTCCCAGCTGCACTACACAATGCTCAGTACAGGAACAAGTGCACTTCTGTGAATCCATATGCACACTTTCTGGTGTTCCCATAGTAATAGGGCCCCTGGGAACTCTTCCTTCTTGCTTTAAAAGGGAGCCTCATGTACAAATCAAGCACAACATTAAGCTTTGGAAGAGTAAACACAGAGAAGTGAATTCAACGATATTCCTCCAGCTGCTTCTTTTAAGGCAATTCCATTAATGCAAGTTCTTGGGTCAGCTTTAACACACGTAAACAGGTAAGCCGTGGGGCTCCCATGCTGCTTTTGCAGGCTCATGATTGGAAAAGAAATTCAGCCTGTTCTGCTGTTAAGAGGTGGCTATATGATGTCTAATTTAAACCCATGCTGAGCGAGGTGTAAATCCTCATATGATAAGAGCGTTACCATATCCAACGATTTAAGGTGACTAACAGTAATCTGTAGAAGTGCTAATAACAAGCTAGGCTCAGGTTTAAAACTTACTGAAAAAAATAGATAAAGGATAACAGAGATTTTTACGCTAAACTGGCAGATGAAAATAAATGCAGTGATATTATTAATTTTCTCTTAACAAATGCTGTGACTACAATGGAGAAAACTCCTTTGGCTCTCTCAGACAGACCTGAACACCAGCACACAGTGACCCATCTTTCTTCCCATCTTTTTACCAAGATGTGCTATTTCCCCTCCAGTTGTGGTCTCCTACTTTAATAAACACCCTTTGGCTGACCCTGGACAAAGGCCCTGAAGAATCCCTATTTTTTCCCTTCCATCCTGTATGTTTAAGCTACTGTTCAGCCTCTGCTGTGGTTTGTAGAAGAACAGTGGCAAGCACTGTTTGCAAATTAACGCACAGCTCTCAAATTCACATGGTTTGTTTATCTACCATAGAAACACCTAGCAAGCACTGAAAGAAGAATACTGTCAAAAGGGAAAGGGAGTCCACAGCAGATCAGATCTGGCTCTGTAAAAGCTTGGCAGCCTTGCTTAAGGTACAGCCAAGACCTCCCCTCTGAGACTCATCCTCTCACCTTCAGTATTGCTGACATCTGTGAAGTCCTGACTTTGCATTATCTTCTCCACTATATCATCCGCATCGATCCTGGTGTCATCCACTCGGGTTGGGTGACTCTCCACTGAATCCTTTTTCCTCCTGTGGAGAGAAAAGAAAGGGAAAACTTACTCATCCCTTCAAAACAGACTTTCAGATACTCTCTTGTTTCTTTTAGCAACAGCCTCCCTCCCAGCGGCTACTTCCAATTTACTGCTGCTTGAAGACCAAGGAGTAGATCTGTCTCGCTTTCCCAAGGAAGGGGCTTTGCACCACAGTTACCTACCGGGAGGGTCTATCCAGCAGAAGAGCTGGTCTGGGGGGGCGAGGTGGCTTCTCCAGTTTGTGGTCCCGCTCTCCCTCAGGACACTCCACTGTCATACTCAGCCCTCCGGATGCACTGCTGCTGGTGGAGGTATTCCGGCGATGGGTCAAGTCGGACATACTAGAAGAACGGGAGTGCTCCGTGCTGTAACCTGCAAATGCAGAGTGATTACAAACCAGATCTTTCCCCCTTCCTGGCAGCACAGTTAACAGGCAGGACAGCTTCAGACCAGCATTTCTGCTCCCAGATACTGAGGTCTATTCATACATCTATGAACTCATCTGTAAAGACTAAACAGGAAACTCTGATATTACAGAGTGGGGTAAGAGATATGGCTGCAAATTGCTTTCACAAAGAGCTCACTGCAGGAAAGAAAAAGGGATGGGGTCAGTGCTGGCAGAACCATGTGGATCAACAGTTACCAGAGATCTTTGACTGCTGGCTGGCGTAGCTGGAGTTCCGCGAGTGCCCTGAGTGGAAGACTTCCTCTGGGCTGGACAGATTCTGATCCGGTTCCTCTGGGACACCTGCCGAGAAACAACAAGGCACTCTGGTTACACCATAACCAAGTCAGCACATTGCCTGCTACCTTGGACTGGATACCGATCCTGGGACACTAGATTAAGGAAAGTGCAAGCCTGTTGGCAGAGGCCTGTTGTACAGGCTAGCACAGAGCTTACAAGCACCTTGGAAGTAGGGAAGACAATAATGAGCTTCTCTGTCAAGCTCATCACTAATTCTAGCATCCCGCGCCTGAATTATCAAGCATCTCTAGGGCCTCAAAGGACCTAGAAGGACAGTTAGTGTCTGAAGTTTAATGCTTTTAACTATGAATAGCTAACACCACGAAAGCATCAAACGGCCAGTGTCAGTAAAGCATTACAATTTCAATTTGGGTGCTTCTCCTGTTATTACTTTTCTCCTGCTATTTCTTGTGAGAGAGTCCATGCCATTTAAGTCACATCTGAACTTGGTACAGAAACCTCAGGATAACCTCTGCTTCTTCGCCATCGCCCCAGCTTGCCTCTCTTGCAGCAAGTTTATCCAAAAGTGCGCAAGTGTAACATGTTAGCCAGCTTTATAAGAACAGCACTTGCACACTCTGCTAAGTCCGAGGTGATGTGACTAGAGTGCTATTTTGGTGCAGTGTGCCTGCACATTTACAGTGTGCTGGAAAGAAAAAAGCAAGGGGCAAATGCAGTGTCCTTGAAAATGGGCTCACACAGAAGCCAAAGAACTCCGCATCAGCAGCTGGAACAAGGCCATCAGACCTCAAACCAACCTCTAAAACCTTCAGAGAAACTTTTCTAGAAGATAAGCCTGAGCAACAGGATAGCTGAGTGAAGAACAACGTTAAGTGTCATTGAACACAACGGAAGGCAGGGATGAGCGCAATACATGAATTATTAAATCCCCAGCAAAAAGAACAAATTGGTTTATCTCCAGTAACAGAGGCATGCATGCAGCAAAGATTCATGCTTCCTCTCCTCAGGTCCACTTAATAGTTTTGTTTTTCTTAATTTTCTTAAATGAGTAAAGCAGTGAGGATGGGTTTGGGAAATCATGAAAAATTACAGAATTTCTGTGCTTGTAATTGCTGCGAAAAAGAAGAGAGTGTCCAGGCACAACCAGGCACTGCATGGCTCCAGGATGGGCATTCCTACCCGAGCTGAGAATGGTTGCTCTTGGCTTGGTCTGACGCAGAGAGCCAATTGTGGCTGAACTGCTGGTGCTGCTTGTGGTTCCCTCGCCCTTGCAGGTAAGCTGCAGGGTAGAGTCCTGCCCCGGTATGGTGATGGACTTGGCTGTAGAAGGCGGCCTGTAATCAGAAGTGAAGAGTGTTACCAACTGCAAGGCAGGGTTCGAGGATCATCCCATCCCACTGGGGACTCTCACTGTGCCAAGAGGGTCCCCCCAGCCTGTCCCCATTCCTTGGGAGGCAGGAGGGAAGCTGGCAGCCCTCTCTGGCTAGCAGCACAGCACGATGTTTGTCGTGTCGTCGTCGTCCCCCCCATGCATGACTTGGGTCTTCCCTACCTCATAATGCATCTGGACTGCAGAATTAGCATTTTACAAACTGCTGATTACAAGGAAACACAAGTTTCTGAGGTAAATTAAGGCAAAAAATGACCAATCATTTGTACAGGATAACTGCACTATCCTCCAGGAAACTATCCACAGCTGCCCTTTTCCCCCCCAGCATGTGTTCCAGTGGCCAGTTGGCCTCACAAACAGGAACCAGCTTGCTTTTGTCCAGCCTTAAATTCCAGCACCCTTTTGTTACACCTTTCTGACTTAGGTCAGAAAGAAGCCTTTTATCCCAGCACCCCCATTCCCCTGTGAGAGTACTTTTACAACGATCAAATAACCTTTTAACTGACGATTAAACTCCATTTCAGTGAGACTAAAGTATTTTTCCAGCTGTCAAAATTATTTTTCTGGTTATTCTGCGTGCTCCCAACATCCCTTTGTAAACGCTGACTGCAGGACAGAATTGCAAGTGCCTGGAGCCCCCTCCCTTCCTCCAGAAGTGTTTTTGGGTCAAAGCCATGGCATGTGCAGTGTGGCAAAGTTAATATTCCTGTTGGAGCCCTAACTTCCCTCTAGCCTGAAGTCTGAGCTGTAACTAATGGGTTATACTATGCTTTTCAAGCGAGGAGTGAGAAAGCAAAACTTTTATTTGTCTCACTTGGGGCTCTGAGGCGAATGAGGGAAGATGCTACATGACAGGACCTTTCCAATATTTTGGGAGAAAGAATAAAGAGCTAAAAGCATTTCTTATGGCAGCCAAACAGCTGTAAAGGTCTCAGGAAACCCACAGCATGCCTTCTCTGGGGAGGTGGGGGGGGCAACTACCGAAAAACCAGACCACCTCCCTAATCATGTTATCAGTGATTTACACGCTGCCAGGTACTTTGGGGACTTTGCTTCACAGGTTAGTAAGGCCCTCACTGCCCTAATCAAGCCTGCAGCAGCTGTCAGGTCAGGCAAGCAGCCTGCTCTCCCCTCCTGTACGGCACCCAGGAGAAGGTTCATCCGAGCGGTGCAGAAAGCAAGTGCTCAGTGAGCACATTCAGGAGTGATTTCCCAGCACAGTTTAATTCTGCCTAATCCTCTAATGAGTGTCATTTCTCAGAAGCTCTCCTGATCGAGGACTACTCCACATGCAAAGCTTCCATTTTTAGACATTTGCACATGATCACCATATAAAGAAAAAAATGGGAATGACTGCAAAAATCCTTTAAGGAAATAAGGAGGTTTGACTTTCAGACTCACCCTACTCATACTAAACTGGTATTTATATTCAGTTCTGGATAATTTTCAGGCACTAACAGCGGGGCTTGCTTCCACAGTGAAAAAGCAACAGGTATTTTTGTCAAACTTTATCGTCAGCCATCACTTCAATTCATCATTGAAACTAATCCTAGTAACCTAGACTTAACACATCTGTTACCATTAAAAAGTTACAATTTAGGATGCTCAAGTTTTCCTTCTGAAGCAGAATTTTTTTTCAGAATCAGATGGCACTGCATTTATGGTTTGAAAGTCTCACAAACGCTGCTGCACTGGGAAAAGGCATTCACAAAATAAGAATTACGCAGCATTTTTATAACAATGCGAGCTAATTCATGCACTTTAAGCTAGCTCCCAAAATTAGACCTTTTAGCTCAGAATGTTACTGCTACAAGAGATGACCTTAAGGTAAAGCTTTCTTCTCTCATAGTGTTGGGAGTCAACATGAAATAATGGTCACACACCTTACAGCACACTACGGGGACTGGCTTGGATTGCAGAGCCTTGCAACTTTATATTGCAGTACAAGTTACTGGTGTATTTGTTAATTGATTCCCCGACCAATATCAAAGCAACAAAACTGCTTCATAGCTCCACTATATTTATTCTTTCCTACCACAATGGATTAAAAAAAAAAAAAAGATGTATATGATTGCAGTTTCTCTACTAATCAATATAAATTATGAACCTAGGTCCCTGTTAGGAGGACCTAAGGAGAATTAAAATGTTTCAGCTTCACAGTATTTTTGTTGCTGTTTCAATTCAGCATTATCTTGCGTGATACATGCTGAAATGTGTTCATTTCCAAGACTGTTCTCTTCATTGACCTTTCCCTTCTTGGAGGTCACTGAAACCAACCCCAAAGCTATGAGAAACTCTATCCCTCAGATTAAACACAAAGTTTGTTATCAACGTCTATTTGTTTTCAAAACTTAACTGATGCTAAGAGAAAAAAAAATGCTATGCACAGCCATGACTGTTTCTTCCCCAGGAAGAAGAAGACAACCCCAGTCCTTCAGATGAGTACAAGAGATTTGGAAATCAGGTTTGAGTTTAAAAGGGGAATTTGAAAAACACTTCCCCTCCTGCCATCCCATCTCATAGAGCAGGAGTGGAAACTGACACACACTTTAGCAGCCCTTGCAGGTCACCCTTCACATCTCCTATCACTTGTAGATATTACCACTGGCCCTGAAATTCGGGATTCCCCCACTCTACAGCAGACTTCCTTTTTATGGCTGGGAAACGAGAGCACAGAACAAATCAACCAACCGCACAGTCCTTCTATACTACCCCAGCTCATTCAACAATCTAGATCACCAGTTTCAAGCTTTCCCCTGTACTTCCTTATCTCAAGGACATCTTTTCCCCATCCCCAAAATAATTTTAGTCTCCAACAGAAAACTGCAAAAGCACCAGGTGTCCAGGTCTCCCCAGAACAGTACAAATACTCAGAAACTCACGTTTTGAAGCAGGGGTCCCCCGAGAGCAGGGACATCCCGATCATGACCTGGAGAGAGGGGACAAGGCACATCATTAGCCACGCTGCAGCGGGCACCTCACTTCACAACAGCCAGGAGGTCAAGAGCTAGGTGTAAAGATCAGGGAGACCTACTTCCTCTCAAAAGCAGAGGAGCTTCAGAGATTTAGCAAGGTATTCCCTTCCTCTCCCAAGCACTGGCATCAATAGCTCCAAGTTGTAGTGGCTCAGTAGGACACCAGCCTGGTGACCCTGACAGTGTACTTTGGACTTTTTTCCCCCCTGCTCATGCTTTCTTTGATGACAAAGAACGTTATTGAGGGTCATCACTTGGCAAAATGGATGCCAAGATATCAAAGGGCAACTCTGATAATGGCAAACTTCCTGAGTCAGACTAGCAGCATAAAAGCAGAACCCTGTCTTTGTACATAACAGAATCTTCTTTCAGGCTCGGCACTGCACTCTGGCTGTGATCTTTTTGAATTCAATAGTAGGATTTCCACTGTGGCAGTACCAACTGCTGTACCTTTAGGATGGAGTTGTCCTGTCGTGTGTTCTTAGTATCATATCCTTCCAGCAAGCAGCAACGGACAGTGGATCCAGAGCCCGCAAATTCTGCCAGATTTAGATCAGCGAAGCCCAGCTGTAGCCAAGAAAACAATGGAGGGGAAGGGGAGAGAACAAAAAAACAAAACAAAAAAACCACTTCAATAAAAAGGGATATGCGGTGTTCACAGAGACCGAAGGAAGACAGCACCTCTGTGAAACACAAGCCAGTACACACAGAGACGTGGGTGTAGAGACCCCTTACACCTGCGGATGGGAAGGGTCACATTCCTCATCCCCAGCCAGGGGAACGCTCAGAGGCCTGTGGGAAGTCAGCCCTGTGTAAGGAAGGAAATACAGCAGTGGTGCTGGCCAGGACAGTGTTAACCAGCCTGCAGCAGTTGCATAACCAAGGACATGGAAGGCACTAGGTCAACGATGTGGAAAAAACAGAATCACACATACACAAACATAATAAGGCACTCTTTGTATTGGGCCATCCCAGAATGCTGTGGAGCATGTGAACCAGGAGATGAAAGGATATCGTTACAGAGGAAAGAGACACTGTCCTGAAAAACAAAACTGAGCCTTGCAGCACAGCAAGCTGGAAGTCGAGAGCCATGCAGCAATGCATGTGCCTTACCGACACAGATGCAGCTGCTGGGCTGGGGAACTCCTGTAGCAAAGCTTCCTCAACATCTCCAGGATTTAACTAGCAAGTGGTACATTTGACAAGCGGAAGGGAAGAGAAATGTCTGGGCAGATTTAGTTATGAGCTCTCTAAACTTTCTTTAACAAAGAGAAAACAACTAGGAAAGGTGACAAAGATTACAGGCAAACTCAAAGAGGGTATTGATGCCTCTAGAGTACAAACACAATGAAGAGTGGTTTTGCTTTTCTGCTCTAATTCCTAGTGTAGGAATGCAGTGCTTTCCCTAAAGAAAAAGCTACAGCTTCTTTTACTCAGAACTTCAGCAATAAAAGCTAGTTGTGCCTCATCTAACCTGACCAGAAAGAGATGCTGTACCCCATATTTGGCCAAACAGCCTCAGCACAGAAAGTCTGCATCACTTCAATGTATAGCTCAGCTTCCACGAGAACACGGAGAGAAGGTGGACAAGTAAAAGCTCAGACCTAGCTGTTACTTTGTGCATTACAGCACATTTCTCCTGCGCTGGTGTTGGCACCTGGATGATACAACTGAACCATGAGCCTCAAACTGTAGTACCGCGCTAAGGAAATGTGGTGCTCTCAACTGTGGAAGCTGACAGGGAGTTACAGCACAAACCACAGCCACTATTGTACGAACTCTGGCTCCCATTGCTTCGAATCAAAAGTCTAAACCACAGCCTGCACAAGACGTATGACTCAAGGGATTATAGCAACAAGATTAAGATACTTGTTTCTTCCATCCCATTCTCAAAGGTGAACAAGCGCTGATGGCAAAGAAAAGAAAAAAAAAAAGAAAAAAGTGCAAGGTAGAACAGGAACCTTTTTCCCACAAAAGAAAGGAAGAAAAAAATAACCTAACTTCACTCCCTCTTTTCTCTCTTCTTAAGGATTCCCTTAATTCAAGTGTTTCTCCAGTCCTTGCTGTAGATGTTCCTCTCTCTCTTCTAGCCATATTTCTAGCTATGTTTCTTGCTGAATATTCAGCAACAGAGAAAAAAAGCAGTGACTTTTTATCTTTCAGAGATAAAGTGGGGAGGAAAAAGCCATATAGGGAGCCGCAACGCATCAGTGACAGAACTGGAGGACAGGAGAGATGCGGCACAACCACACCAGAAGAACAACATGGCACAGGAGTGGTGAGACCCAGATCCCTCGTCCTGCACCAAGCACTACCAGAGTGCCAATGGCCTCTCTGAGAAAATCGACATCAGAGGACAGAGTGTGGGAGAACACTCCAACAACCCAGACGGCGTGCTGAGGTCAGAAGCTCTCCTCAGGAAGCAGACTCCCAGTATATAGAGGAAGGATCCCTTAGCAAAAGGATGTTTTCATATGTAACCTTTCCTAATAGTTTCCTCAGTTTTCCAGCCAGCTGATGGTGTTTCTTCCAGCTTGGAGAAAGAGTTTCCGCTTTATCAGTCCTTCCTGTTGGCTTCCGCTCTATAACCCCTGACACTGAAGTGACATTAACGTCAAACCAAAAGGTGCATGAGTCTACGGAAACTGTCCGGAGCACAAACAGCTCCACTGCTGTTAGCCCCTGCTGAAGGGGGACCAGGTAAAGAGGGCACTCCACATCTGCCACAATTAGAGGAGTTCTCAACTGAGTGAATATAGTTTGAAAAGGCAAGGACTCATTGTTTAGGAATGGGGAAATAACAGCATGAACACACAAAAAAAGACTGCTGCTAGAAACATTAGGAATACCAAATAACTCAGTTCTGCCATAAGGATCTGCCTGGAAATGAGCATGAACAAGCCTGGTCCATAAGCCAAGACTGCAAAGCCTAATCACCCTGTCTGGTGTGACATCCCTCACCGCCGTGCTGCCCACGTGCTCAGGTCATCCTCTGCTGAATTCCAGGAGGATATGTGGAATTGTGGAAAGCACTGAGGGACTACTGGCATGCAGGTGAGTCATTCCACTTCGTCACAGGAGACCAAGCAAAGTATCAGCTCAAGAGAAGACGAGTATTCGAGCTTTGGTCTCTAATTTTGGGCTACAGCAACTAAATCTCTTAAAATGCCTCTAAACACAACTGCAGACTGAGTAAAGGCGAAGTAGGTTAGAACATGACCTGAATAAGAGTCCACTGCGGAGGCTGCCTTTGAGCTTCCTTTAATTCTGCATTTGCAAATCCTGTGGGAAGCTTCAGGACGGACATCACGGGAGGAACAGGCTGATGCATTTACTTTGTCTCACAGGCATGTCACTTCCTCCAGCTACGCTGCACTCCTTGGACAGGCAGCTCCGCAGAATGGAGGAATAACCTCCCCCTCAGTGTGAACGTAGTGAAAGAGAAACCGATGGCCCTAAAACCAATGTCCTCAGTAGTCACAAAAAAGGAACAGCATGTGCAGCGACGTTGTCCTCTCAAAGCCTGTGACATCCGTGGTCTCAGAAAGGATATCGATTAGAAGAAATTCTTACAAGGTCATGCGTGACCTGAACATCTGTTTATTAGAAACTAGCACCAGTGACTCATTTTCAGACAAACATGGTTTCGGGCTCTGTGCAAACTCAGCTTTTAAGCCAACATTGTCTCTTGTTCCAGCACAAAGAGAAGGGGTGGCATCCAGCCCACTGTCTCTCCCATAGCCTGAGCAAGAAAATCAGGGGGGCAGGGGGTAACAAAACAAAAAACTAACGTCCCTGCTCATCAGTTTGTTTCTTGCCTCAGTGTCTCCTGTGCCCTGGAAGGCAGTGATTTCTGCTGTAGGTTTCTGCATGTGCTCACAACGCAGCGAGGTGCCTACCCCAGCCACAGCTGGTTACTGTGCTCAGGAGAACAGAACTGCAGGCTGTATTTCTGTATTAGCAAGACATTGCCAGAAGCCAGAGAGTTCACATCTGACTCAGAACTTCCCCAAAGTTTGAGGACATGCAGCACATCTTCCCAACCCCCTTCTCAAATCCATATCCAGTGCAATCTGGATCCTGTCCCAGCAAGCAAGTTTTTTTGGGAAATCACTTCACTCAGGCCTAGACTAAGAACTAACGAGTGCCTCTCCAGATTGCTTCACGCAGCAGCCACGCTGCTTTCTGACCGTTCAGCCGCTGGTTTCTCATGGGCGCAAAGCACTAACAGCAGACAAGACCATCATCACTGTCACATTTGCCCTTTCTTTGCTCTTACCTTGGAGTAGGTTTTTCCGCCCTTCAGCTCCTATAATGGGAGACAAAACAAACAGGAAAAGAAGCTATTACATGCGCTGGGGAAACATGGGGAAAGCCATTACTCAATCCTGGAATTTGGTCTCAGGATTTCACAAACTTCTGTCTCTCCAGGGTACCAACACCCTGGTCCCTCCACGCTCCGTAAAGCACCCTTGCTGGAGAGGGAGGCTCCATTCAGTTTATGTCTTAGCCCAAACAATCCTCCCTTCCCACCACAGTCGTCCACTGCAATTCTTGCTGCCAAAATAGTGGCTCGGAACCAACACCAAAGCATAGCTGGTACCCGCCAGAAGCAGAAGCTAGGTACTCACCTTACGGACAGATACTCGGCAGATGCAGGGGTCCAGGAGTCCTGTGGCCGGGTTGGCACTCATTTTACACACAAAGGTGAATTTCTTTTTCCAGCGGACACAATTTTCCTGCACTTCCTCTCTATGAGAATGCAAAAAAAAAAAAATACAGCCTTCGAATAAGGTACAAAGCCAAATCCATACCAGTTACTAAGTATCTGTGTTAATGACTGGCAACACAGTCTGCAAAGGTCCTCTACAAAGTAACTCGACCCACATCACCTGAAACTGCACCATACAAAGGGTGTTACATCATCATCAAGCCATTTTACTAGCCAACGGAGATAAAAATCCATTTAGGTTACAGGGTAGCCTCATTATCTCATCAACATTTGCCTTAAACTCTCCCAAGCTCTTCAACATTTCCTGCTTAGCCGGTTTAGCTCATTCATTGTCCAGCGTGGACAGAGCCAACCTCCATACCTGAACTGGGCTGAAGGTTCACAAGCTTATCTTCCTACAACGCGCCTGTTTTGTACAGCCTCTGCGCAGTAAGCACGCTTTCTGTCCTGGAAAGCTTGTCCTTCCTACCCTGCCGCGTACGCTGGGACTAAGGCCATGAGAACAGCCAGCTCGAGGGAGGACAAAAATGCCGGTGGCAATGCTCTTGGGCACATACAGACAGGACCACGCCAAGCAAATGCCAGGCAAGAACAGCCCCAGCCAGAGAGGAGGCGATTTTCCTTACACAGCTCTTGCTGCCCTCCCCTGCTCACCGGCTGAGCCGAGAGGCTGTGACTCAGGCTGAAGCCGCAGGAGGAAGAGGAGGAGGCTCTGAGCAGGGGAGCTGCTTCAGGTATAGTTTGGGCTCTGCGAAGCCCTCCGAGGAAGCTGAACTTCATCTTTCAAAAGAACGTGGGTTCAAAGGAGCAGGGAAAGGAGGCGCGTGGGGCCTTCCACAAGGCCCTGGGTACCAAGTGATCCTCTGCAGGCTGCACCGCGGGGTCTGATCCGTTTATAGCTCAGACCTCGGCACCGAGCCAATTAAGTTCTTGAGGTAACGAGGCTGGGGGGGAGGCATGGCACTACTGACAGCTATGAGCCAGCAAGTTTGCACATAATTTCTCTCTTCTCTCAGCACAGGACAAAGGGGCAAGGGCACCAGAAAAACTGTTTGCTTTAGCAGGGAAAGGGAAGCTTCCCACCATCTGACCTGGGCACAGGCAAGCCGGAGAGACTGGTGGCAGAGGGAAGCAAGATCGGCCTCGGAATTGCCTCAAGTTCTGCTGAGAAAGAAGGAGCAGAAATCGGAGTGCAGCACAAAAGCCCCTTCCTACAACCCTGAGGTGAAGGTAACGCGACAGGATGTCAGGGACTGGGTCCTGACCCAGCAGGTCCCTGCCAGTCCTCGAAACTCTTCCGCGGGACTTCAATACGCTGGCTAAAAAAAACCAGCAGAGACCAGAAAAGGGGTAGCCGACAAATAACTAAAACCTGTAACCCTCTGTGGTGTAGATAAAAGCTGATTATCCCTGTTTAAAAGGTGAGAGAACAGAAGGCAGCAATTCCTTCAGGGCAGTGAGCTTAAACTCCTTTCTGGCGACGGAAGTCACCGAAATACTAGGCATCTAAGTGCCGAAAATACCTTTGAATTTGTGATTAATTCAAGATGAGATCTGGTTCTCACTGCTCCACTCAACTCACTCCAACTCCTTCAGGCAGGAGATACACTTCCAGAGGGATTAAAAAGGCTTCGCCCATAATAAAATATTAACTGAGCCAGCCAAATTAGCCAAGTTAAATTTCAGATCTGAGGTGCCTTAAACCTGACAAAGTAGTAGGTATCCCAAATGACCTAGAGGAAGGAAAATTCAGATACGGATGAGAAAAGGATTCAACAGAACAGAAAAACGCTTGCAAACACGTGCTTCAGAACCGCAAGGAAGGCACGTGGGATGCAGAAGACACTAAGCACGCCAGCAGCACCAGGCTTCTCCTACCCGGGTACGACAGCCCGTCGCTGCACGCGTGGCTCACGAGCGTGGTTGGAGCCGCACCTCCTGCCGCGGGCGGCCAAGCTTCAGCACGGCGCTGCCCGGCCGCGACCACACGCACGGCTCCCCGCAGCCGCGCCAGCCGTCCCACCTGCAAGAACCGCTCCAGCGTGCGAGCTCTCTCGCTCGTGATTCCTCTCTCGTATTACAATGCAGCTATGATTAAGCATCCGCTGGCTGCTGCTAAGTCCAATGAAGGCTTATTACTCCAAAATGGGGCGAAAAGTCCTGATTAGTAATAAAGAGCTCCTTCACAGCTCCTTCACAAGCTCTAAGAGACATTCTGTTTCTTATTAAGGATATACGCTGGCCTGTCAACGCTGCCGGGGACACCACCCAGCTCAGGAGACTAGGAGAGGCACAAGAGGAGGGTCTGGGGGCACGTTACACGCAGCACGGCCAACAGGAGCCCGGCCTGCAGGTGCGCACACAGCTCGGGGCCGTTTACGTCCGCAGAGCAGCCTGCACAGGACGGAAAGGAGTTTACAAGATAAAATTCAGAGCCGCTTTCCAGTCACAAGTTTCACAATCGTTCAGCAATGACTTTCAACTTTTTTTTTTTTTTTCCTTTTAAGAGCGGCTTGTAAGGGTGGGGGCTGGGCCTGTATCGTTAGACAAGCAAGCAGCAGCAGCATTGTTTCAAGCCAAACTGTAAAAAAATTAGTTCCACATTTCTAAAAGACGGCATGTGGTGAAGCAACGGGCTTCGTCTATCCACCTCCCATCAAGTTATCATTAGGCTGGTAATTAGAGAACACCAGAATAGGAAAGAAGTGGACTCAGATGAGGAGTTTTGCATTTAGCTCTAGAATATTCTCTGATGTACAATTAGGAACCATCACACAGAAACCAAAACACCCCCCGAAGCGCGGTGAGGGATGCACAGAGAGGCGTTTCTTTCCATCATAATCACAAGGCACCTAAAAGCAAAGCAGAAACTAACAGCTTAAAACCAGAAGTGTCTAATTTTAAGTTTTACTCTGCATTTGAAGCACCAGAAATAGATTAGACCAATGCCCCGCACTAGGTGCCAACTCAATGGGTCTTCAGAAGTTTTATTTTAAAAAAATCTGTCTGTACCATTTTGCAAAAAGACTCCCAGAAGGTTGAATCCCTGCCAGGCTAAGCTTTGCCCTCTTCTGACTCCAGACTTATTCAAAGCCATGTAATTACTCTTCCAGACCTAAATATACCTCCACAGAATAAACCAACGCAACCCTGCGCCAGCTTTTGTGAAAAGCGGAGTTGCAAAGGGAGCCTCACGGAGCTTCCAGCTCCTGAGCCGCTCGCCTGCCTCCAGCCCCGCGACAAGCCGGACGGGACAGCAGGCTGCGTCCCCCTGGCCACCACCCTACGCGCAGAGCAAAGGCTTACCAGAAAGGGAGCAGTCGGAAGATGTTTTGCCATAGCGTGGCATGAACCCAGCTCACGGGAATGACGCACAGCAACAACCCACTGGTTTATCTACTTCTAAATCCCGGTACAGAAGTAACAGTGTGCTTGGTGGAAACCACAAAGCCTCTCTGGGTTCAGATCTCCTGCGCAGTCTTACTGCAGCTCTGGAGACAGGCGGAGGAAAGCACTCTGAACAGATTTTATAGAAGAGATGTTTACTAACTGTGATTTTAGTGCCACGGACAGAGTAGCACTGTTACAGAAAGCCACAATGCTGACTGTGACTGCGAGTTAGCTAAAAGAAGCACACAAGGAAATACTTCTAGAAAAAAGGCCACGTATATAAGACCCATGCTACTCAGGACTAACGTGGGTCTCTGTCCCACAAGAGAATCTAGCGAAACACCACAACAGAGATTAAAACTTCTATTTACAGACTCCAAGCCGAGTTGTGCCCAACCAGGTATAATGGTTCAAACACAACCCCCGGGACAATTTGGCCTTGCTGAACCATTCAGAAAAGCAGATGCTTCACTCTTGCTTTATGGCAGCAGTCACATGTAAGGCAGCTAAAAGTATGAAACATCATAAAAAGGCTACAGGCTTCCTGGGAGGGCAAAGACAACAAAAAATAGCTTTCTAATGCCAAACATTTCAGTAGAGCAATGTGTCTCAGTCTGATGTTTCACACACAGGAGCAGATGTGGGAAAACCTCGGGCTAAATAAGACGGTATACAGATAAGTACACACAAAGAGCTTCTTATTCAGATCCCCTCCTCCTCATTTACACAAAGGGTGAGGGCAAGTTCTCCTATTTCTGATGCCCAGCCCACACACCCACGGTCCCCCAGCCTCCGACATGCGGATCTGTGTCAGATCCTTCCAGCAGAACTCCTCCTGCTTGCTCACAGCAGACAGTACTCCCCGCTCCCCTTGCTGGTTCACCACTTCACGCAGCAGCGCAACATCACTGAAGCAACATCTCAGTACGATAAGGCACAAGAAAGATTACACCATTTTAAAGACGCCAACGAGCCAAGTCCCAGCTCAGATTCATTTAAAGTGCAGCAGACTGACAAGCAACCTTCAAAGGGGCCCCGACACTCCAGCAGTGGAGTCTTTTGGGGGAGGAGGGTGGTACAGGCACAGAGGCATCCCCTCAATCACAGGGGAAAGGGAAAAAAAAAAAGTCAGGTCATTTCAACAGACTGCATTTGAAGGGCAACACCACGCATCTCGCACAGCATTTCTTTACACGGGTATCTTGGCTCTGCCTGCAGCTGCACACACACCATTAAGGCTGCCTAATCTATTCCCCAGCACTTTCAAAGACTGAATTAGCGCAGGATCGCTGACACTCCCTCAGCTCGGAAAGCCTGGAACAATCCTGTGTTATGCTCTGGAGAAGACAGTCACTATTTTAACCAGGTTATTTAGGGCAAAGCTGTAATGGAATAGAGACCTTTAGTAAGGTCTAGGAAAAACACCTGAAAATCCCATTCCAAAACTGAATTGCTAAGATGCCCAGCTCTGTAACCAGCACTCACACCTCTGTGCTCCCTGCACACCAAAATTTACACCATCCTCCAAACACAGCAGGTCCTGCCGCAAACAGAGGGCCTAATCACTGCCTATAAAGCATAGAAAATATAAGCGTAGGTGAAAATACATGTAATAGGAAGTGAGCCTTTATTTAGCCATTAGCTGGTTTAGACTTATGATCCAAAAGCTGTAGGTGTCCCCAAACAGTGGGCTTAGGACAGGGCGCTTAACTGTGGCACAGATATTGTTAAAGAAAGCTGCACCTCCAAGGCTTTGCCATCCAGGTGCCTTGCAAGGAAAAGGAGAGAAACCAAGAGCGAGCACAAAGCACCATGAGCAGACAGCACGCTGAACAGCAGCGTGGGGCCGTACTACGTTTGTAAAGACTCCGGGCTGCCACCTTCTCCACCTGCTGCCGAGCTCACGCACGCCAAACGCAGGTCAGAAGCAGAAGCAAGCGAGATGCAGCAATCCGTGCCGGGCGCTGACACGTTCGGTGGAAACGCATCCCAAGCAGGAGAGGCGGCAGACCATCTTCCTTGGGGAACACCACACAGGGCTGTGAAAACCAGCTGGATACACAACGCGCTGAAATCCATGACAGCTTAACCTGGAGACGTACAAGTGCTTTATGGAAACTTATTTACACGGAGGGGTTTTGTCTTCCCGGACCAGAATGAACAGCAAGGACAGCAAGCAGCTCTCAACACTAAAGTTACTCTGTTTTCACTGGGCTTACATCACTGACCAGAACAAGTGCCAACCCAAATAGCTGGACGGCTCCCCCACCGCAAACAACCCCGTATTCTCTAACTGACAAGCGCTGGTTGTCGCGTAGCAGACATTAGCAGTTATGATGGAAAAATGGCTCGGAGACAGATGATGCAGGCTGTGTTACTAAGAGAACTAAGCAAGTCTTTGTCATCTGAAACAAGTCTTATTTGGATGTTTCACTGCAAGTGTTTTAAACAAGGGTGCAGTAGTAAGGTCATCACATCCACCAACTGCTCGCAAAGTTAACTTCTGAACTCCCAAAGCCATTTCAATGACCCCACAGCCCCACACCTATCAGTTTAGTTCTTCATCCACACCAGAGGGGAACGTACGCATGGGTTCTCTACACGGCAAATTTGAGCACCAATGCCTTTAGAATGAAGTATTCACGTGACCCAGAGACAAATACAGGAGAAAGGATTAACAGCAACTGTACAGGAAAGAAAGAGGTAATGGAAGAAACTTCAGCCACAGCTGAGAAGCCAAGGTAAGAAACTGCCAAGACCGTCTCAGTGCAGGGGGAAGACAGCACCACGTATATGAAAGGCGGGGAAGGAAAGAACTGGAGCAAAAGCAAGGTGAGCATGGAACAACAACATGGTACAAAGAATGATTTCAAAGTTCTCCATAAAAATAAGCCGGTATCTAGTCGGTGAGCGATTGACTTTTTATGGCTTTAACCTTATCTCCAGAAGAAGCCTATTTCCGAAGACACACAGCTTTTGAACTGCATATTACAGCTCCCTCCAAGGCAGTGATCAATCTCGATAAAGGTCCTCCAGTACAAGTCAGGGAGTGATAATATCTCCTGGAGAATGGGCGAAGCAGTCAATCACCAGAAGAAAACCCTCCAGCACCAGCATTCCTGGTTGTACATTACCAGCTTCTCTGAAAGGCAGTAATTCAGTTACGTCTGGACTCCAGTCACACACATCCAGACACGCGCCGTCATGAGTGACAGACGGGAAACCCTGCACCTCACGCCGACGTCCCGCAGGCGAGAGCTTTCCAATACCTTGTCTCCTGTACTCCAGCCCACCGCACAGGGTAGCCACGCTGTCCAGTGCATCCAGGGCTTCTAAAACCTAGCATCAGGGGCTATTTTAGAAGGAAAAAAAAAAATAAGCATTTCCAACTATTTCTTGTATCTAAATCTTAAAACCTTTAAGCTCCTCCTAACATGGACTATGTGAAAAAATACTACTGGAAACAATGGAAGTTATTAAAAAATGGCATGCAGCTGGTGACTGAATGCTAGAGCGCAAGTTGCATAACGAAATAAAAATTGTGCCAAACGGAGAAAAAAAGTCACAGAACAATGAACCTTTAAGACTTAAGCTATAGAACAAGTCAGATGAGTTTCAGAATCGCAAGTAAGGGTGGAGCAGGGAGAAGGCAAGGAGAAATATTCTAACAGACTCAGCCGTACAGCAGCAGGGGATGCACACATGGCACTTCACAGACAGGAGATGCACAGCACAGCCAGACTGCTCTGAGGTCTTTGTATTTTTTCCTGTTATCTTGAAGTGGAGAAGAAAAACTGGACATCAGGAAAACAAGGACAAGAAGGGCCTGTAACAGTAAATATCGTGCAATACACCTACTGTTACAGACTGTGCTTTAGACAGACCAACCCAGAGCAGCGCACATCCAAGGACTTCTTGCCACATCTACAGAACACAAGCTCTTTCTGGTCAGAGGCCAAGGATGCGTGCCAGGAGCAAAACCATCACAAGCAAAGAACCAAACTCCTAAGCGTAAAGAAAGGAACGACTGGATGGATGACTCAGTTACTGAAATACAAGTCTGTAATAACGTGCGTATTGAACACTGAAAGACGCATTTGCCTTTTTTTTTTTTAAAAAACAAACACACACACCAAACCCTCTGATCATGCACTGAGTCACCACACCGACTCCTGCTTCCATTGTTCTGATAGACTAAGCTGGAGCTGGATTAGCCAAGAAAGAACCACGTGCCAGCCTGCCAAAACCATCACCAGTGCTTTCTTCTCATAAGCAAATTCACAACTATTTACTGGAAAACCGGGTCTGCACTCCAGATTTTGCTTGGGTCAGCCGTGAGCTGTGACACTCAGGTTTCTGTGCTCAGGTGCTACGTCCTCCGGCCTGAGACGTGTGACCGCTGTTGCTCCTGAGGTTGCTCCGTGCTGCTGCAGACCGGGCTGCTTTACAGCTCGCATCCAGCAAGCTCTGCAGAACCCGCTTAACGCTGGGCCTAAGGATCTTTCACGTCTGACTTTCCTCCGCTACGGCCGCTGAACAGCCCGGCGTGCTCTGTGTGGAAAGAGGTGGGGGAACAATTCAATTCAGGGCGACTTCTGCGCTCCGACCTACGCCTCCAGCCAAGTCGGCTGGAGTTACAGGGGATGAGCAAACCCCAGGTGAGGCCTCCAGGCGACCGGGGGAAGGCAGGCACACGGAGGGGGCTCCGGCTGATCACCACGTCAGCTGCGCAGTGGAAACTCAGAACAAAGTGTGGAAGAGAAGTGAAAACCTCCCGACTCTCCCACCACCCACTTGCCCTTTGGACAAATCACAACTGAAATCTCCCTTCGGTTCTAACAGATAAAGGAACTAAAGCTTCAGAAAACCCCTCAGCTTTGTTCCGTACAGGCGCTTACAAGACTCAGGAGGGTTAATTCGCCGCATCTCAGAGAGGGTACAAGTTTCTGTAACACTGTAGTTCGGACAGCCTTTTTGCTTGTGGCAGACCGTAGACGTAAAATGAAGATTCACCAGTTATCCACTGCTGGTATATTTATAAACTTTCCTCATCCCGTAAGCGTTAGCTGTCATTCTGAGAGATTCCAGACTAGCCTTTTGCTGCCTAAATTTAGAGTCCTACCGAAGAAAGACGGCAATGCAAAATCCAGCAAGGAAAACCCTGGTAATGTCCCCGCCGTGCAGGGTACGAGAGATGGCTACAACTCCATGCTGCGAGAAAGCCGTGCTTGTAAACAAGATGCCCTTATGGCAAAAAAAGAAAGCCACCTTTCAAAACAAAGCAAAAAAATACACACACACACAAAGATGAAAAACCAAGACATGGGTCAACAGGTCAGTTCAATATTCCAGGGCTTTGCTGGGACAGTAAATCTGGAAAATGAAAACTCTGAAGGGAACGGATGCAAGACTAGGAACAAAATGCCTGTTGCAAGCGACATGTACACCGAACAAATCTTTTTGCCTCTGAGGCAGATTTATGGCACGTGAAGACATACTGAAGCTAGAATAGTTAAGCTACATTTTTTGCCAATATCAGCCCCGTTTCACCCAGGAGAGTTTGCCAGTATAGCTGTAGCAGGGAAGCCTTTGTAGTGTAAATTAACCTGCACATGAGGCCAAGTTCATTTCTGGAATAATTTCATTAATACCGTGTGATGTAACATCACTGCAATTTGGCTCGAGTATGCTGAAGAGCTCTTCAGTAAATAAGCTGCCTGAAGTCAACCCCAGTACCAAAAGTATGTTTAATTGCCCGAGAGGTAACACCCTACTGTGCCCAGACATGCTCCACTATGAGTCACTTCTATATGGTACACATTTAGTCAAAAACAATATAATAGTCCAGGAGAAATCCCTTTATGTGTTAAGAGCAGCTTTTTCGTCCCATCATGAATACAAATGTTTTATGATGGTTTGTTTAGCAAAGCGCTGTTCAGCACTACAAACCAGGTCACCGGTTTTAAGGACAAGGCACAAACGTATTCTCACCGAACCTCAGGCCCTTCTATCAATACCTGTTGCTGTTCATCTGCAAAAAGGCTACTCAGCAGAAGAGGTCTGCAAATTACAAAAGGCTGCTGAATAAAGCCTGCTGCATCCCTGACTCGTCACCATCCCGGTGGCAACAAGCTGGGATTCTCAATGCCACCGGTCCCAATTCTCCTTTCCCATCTTCTCCTCTTGCCTCAACTCCGGAGTAGGTCAGAGCCAGTGTCATGCTGTTTCAATACCGAAAGCTGGCAGAAAACTACAAACTACCTTTTGGCTAGATCTTGTCAGTTTAACACTGAAACAGGGAGGTCAGAGGAGTGCCAGAGCCAGTGGGAGGGGAGAGAAAGTTGGACGGAGACACAGCAGTCGGATCAGCTTTTGCTCCTCTAGATCCACAGCTCCAGATAAAAGCAATTCGCTAAGAAAGACCAACACCTCGTGATGTAATGTCATGCTTGCACTCCGCTGACTGCGTCCTAATCAGAGAAAGGTAATTACATAAATTACATCTTGGTTAGGAGCAGAACATGGGAAAGTGCTGCATTTTGCGACAGTAGTTTGTGCTGGCTACGCCACTGGGAGATGTTAGAACAGGCTGTCTGCTCAGCTGCCGGGAGTGAGTTTTTGAGGATCAGAGAGCATTTACCTCCCCTGTGGCTGTCACCACTGGCTGTATTCAGATATATATCCTTGGTTCTCCATTACTGAGAGCAATTGCCACTGGAGATAAGTATGAATCACTTCTGGAGGGAAGACAACATGCAGATTTGTTTTGAAAGAACAGTCAGGCTTGCAAGGAAAGCAGAAAAAGCTATTGCTATAAAACCTACATCAGAAAGCAACCTCAAAGAGAACAGTGGCCAACCAGAGTATGATCAACTACTCCCAGTACAGGGGCAATAGGGTATTTAACTAAGCTGGAAGGCAGCAAATGTAAAAAACAGTTACAGGAAAGGCACTCCTCCACAGCTCAGCACTTCCCTCGTGGCAACGAGCACTGCAGGCTACTGAAGGCATAAGATGAGCAGCATTGTACTTGAAAGGAATTCAACATTTATGCAGATGCAATCGCCTGGTGTTCCTGAAGTATGAAATAAAACATAACAGGCCACTGACAGAAGCCAGGAAAAGAGCTTTCCTACAGAGGGGTTACCGCATAATTGTCTGTAACAGAGGCAGGCAGCCTCTCCCTGAAACAGCCCTTACTGCTTAGTCTGGAAGCAGGGCACGAGATGGGTTTGCCTGGTACAGCAAGTCCGTGTCAGTGTGAACACTGAACTACTGCTTCGTTCCGGTGCGATGGAGCGTTAAGAAACCTGAAAAGATTGCTGAATTATAAATATCCCATATTCCTCCCTCACAGTCAGCAACATGCAGGCACAGTCTACGTGATGCTAGTTCCTGTTCTTCCCATCAAGAGAAACAAAAAACACTCCACAGTGAAAACAACCAAGCTGGCAACCCATCTTAACCCATACACGTGCACACAAAACTCCACCGAAAACCCTGATCCCACACCTAACCTCACCTTTGCTGCGTGCGGATAAAGCCTGAAAGCGTCTGATACAGTGGCTGGGGGGGAGGGAGAGGGGAATCTCCACGCCTGATTTTTTCCAGACAAGCCTTTCCTTCCCCCTCTCCTGGCCATCAGCATTTACATTTTGATGAGCAACCTTATTCCTGACGGACTGAAAACAAAAGTGACCGGACAGAGAACAAGGTAATCCGAACTCCCCGGCAGCGTTCATTCTCCTCCCCATTCTGCAGTACTTACACTCACAACGTGCATTTCGCGAGGAATGAAAACCCCAGCTGCAGTGCCCGAGCACAGGTAGGCACGTGCTGATCCATTTTTCGCGGGACGGCTGGCTGAGGGGGTGAGTCTCTGTTGATCATTAACCCAATAGCCATTAGTGAAACATCTTGCTGCAGTCATTTCATACAAAGTTTTATTCTGGAAGCAAAATGGAGGTGGCTATCCCACCCCGAAACGCTGAGGCCACATCCCATTTAGAGGATTTCCTCCTATGGGTTCCTTGTTCTGCTTTTCCATTGCAAAGCCAGACTGGAGCATAACGCTTGATAATTTCTGAAAGGCGCGAAACGAGACCTCAAATCTCCTTTTCTACATTTTATATGCTGAATGGCAAGAGAAGGGACTTGCCTCATTTTGGCAAACATGCAGCTCTAGGAAGTGGTAATCCCAAAAGAGTTTTCTAGCCTGAGATTTTTTTTTTATTATTATTATTTTATTTTAGAGAGCACATTTTAGTGCTAGTTGCCAACCACATGCAGGTTGATGGTTTCTGTAGGTCTCTAAAGCTGCACTGCTAATTAATGCTGCAGCTTTCTAGTCCTTCCAGCACAGTAAATCCACAGGCTCTCTTCCTTCCTCCCGTGTAAGCAACCCCAGTACTTTCAGGCTCAACAGACAGCGCTCAGCTCTTATTTAGGCTACAGCATACGGCAGTGAAAGTATTTTTAGCTTCAGTCCCATCTCCTACAACAACATGGGACCTTCTAACACGAGGCCTCCTCTCATCAACGAAGTATGAGAAATTCAGTCAAAGGAAAGGCAGAATCCTGCTCTCTTGCCAGCCTAGCTACTTTCTGTCCGCAGGGAAAGCATCCGTTATACAGACCGTATATGCTGTGGTTTATCTAGAATATCCTGTCTCTTCAACACTTGCCTCCTCCCAGCCCTCTAGTCTCCATGTGCTTCCTCTTCATTTTCTTCCTCATCCCCACGACCCCGTCCCATTTCCTCTGTCTTTTCCTCATTTCAGTCTTATCAATCGAGCTACACGGAAGACTCATGAGAAGCACGTGAAAATGACATCCACGAAGATCAGCAACTTCAAATCCCACAGAACAATTCCCTTTCTTGCTCATCAGATTAAAAATACAACAAACAACAAGGCCGTTCATCCAGCGAACACAGGCACAACTGTTTGTCCAGTGGGAAGAGCCTTTCAAACCCAGGCACTAAAATGAGATGCTGAGACCCACTTTATGGTACCAGAGATGACGCCAAGTCAGGAGTTACAATAGCGACGCATATCACGTCTCCCAGCAAGTGCACAAAGGCATAATATGAACAACCTGCAAGAAAAAAAGCCTCATCCTGCAGGTTGAGCAGCTCGTCCTAGGGCGAGGTAACACATGTAGCCACCTGAAGTAACACGGATCACCTTTACAGCATGAATTACCGATACGAAGTCATAGGCCATTACAAAAGAAAAAGCAGATCCAAATATTGGCCCAGGACACTCCCCTAAAGGCTGCTGTTTTATTATGTAAAGAGCCACAGCTAGACAATAATTCCTGACCCACTTCACAGACGGCTGCAACCCCAGCTCTGACAGGGCAGTGCTGGCAGCCCGCAGAGGATGCAGCACATATCCTGTTTGAAAAAGGAGGCCACGTACAGAGCTGCAGCCGTCTGTCCTTGCACAGAACGAGACCTTACAGAGTCAAGTGCAGGTGATGTTGCAAGAGCTCACTTTGCTGCTATTCCCTCGTGCTTGAGAGCATACAGACTTGGCCTGAAGTGAAAGAGGTTTCTGATCTGAGGGAGAAGCTGGAGATCTTTCCTGAATCACTAGCAGATGTAGCTTCCTGCAATAAAATAATAAGAAGAAATAAATCTGTGCCTACCTCATTTATCTAGTAACTGGTACCAGAACAACTTGCTGTTGGCAACTTACGGCCTATTAAAATACCAACAACTGTGCAGCGAGACCACAGGCTCCCGAAGGCATGCACGAATTCCTCAGAAACACAGCTTCAAAGCTAGAGTCAACACTGATGGCAGCTAAAGAGCACAAAGAATAAACAGACTGGAAGCCATTCAGGTTTTCCCTTGTATTTCAGAAAGTAACAGAGGTGTTTAAAATGGAGTGGGGGGCACCCTCTCCTACCTGCCCTTGTCCTCGCCAGAGCTGATAGCGTTGTCCCTCTGTAAACCAGGCAGGCCACAGGGCCCCAGTCTCGAAGCAGAACGTTGGTTTCCAGTAAGTAATTTTTGAGCCATGGGCTGCTCAGCTCACACAGATAAGGCTGCTGCTAAGAGTTAGCTGTCAGAGCGCTGCCAGCTCAGAATTGGCTATGAGGTAGAAGTCTGAAAGCAGACTGAACCCAACATTTACCGATGCTGTACACACAGTGTATCAGTTACACAGCTTTAGATTTCAGTTTCTGGTCAACAAAGCAGCCCCTGCCTAAGCAACAGTAGGCAGAACAGGAGTCAAAGCTGGAGCATTCACAGAATTTATTCGTTACTCAACAAGATACAGCCCCTGTAGCAGGAAAGCTTTAACATAATTCTGCCCATCTCACAACAGGCTCTAACATGGTGACCTGCAACAGGAAGGGGCAAGGCTGGCGTGAAGCAGCTGCAAATCCCTTTGTCTGATCCTGCCGGGGTAGCAGTCAGAGCCCAGACACGGGGAAAGAAATGCTCTGCAAAAACAAATCACAGCTTAAGATTGTTCATGCCGGTGACCACCCTCGTGTTGCTTTATTACTTCTGCACTTTTTCCAACACCCCCCACTTACGGGAGGTTAAGCCTCATCCACTGCTGCTGCTCTCACAGCTTTCGCTGACATTTAGCTATACCACTGTAATGAAAAACCTTTTTCTCGTCTTTGTTGTCTGGCTTCTGTACATTTGTTTCAAAATGCAAGCGGTGCAGGTACTATGCCTTACCATTGTTGTACGAGGTTGTGTTTTACTGCAAGTCATTTCTAGAGGCTGCATTCAAATGCCTCTTCCATTAACACTCGCAGCTCATTCCTGAGGCTGCAGCCCAGAAAGCAGGAGGTTAGCATGTGTAATTCAAAGAAGCTGCTCTGGAGCATTAAAACTCACTCACTTGATCCATATATTTGGAATATATTTATATATAGGGAAGGTCTACATTTCCAGACACATCTGCAGCAAGAGCACTTAAAATGTTATCACACCATGCACTCTAACAGAGGATAGAGCCAAGCACATGTTGTCCTAAAATATGGACCTAGGAGAGCCATTTAGAGCCACAACAGAGCTCTTTACTACTCCCTGGCAATCCCACTTGAAGCGAGAGGCAGAACTCAGCCAGCAATCCTCTCCTTTCGCTACTGCTAGTTTTCTTCCCCGCTTGGAGACACTGACACTAGAAGAAACTAGTTAGTTACCTAGCCTTTATTTTAAGGCAGACAGTGGTGAAGATTTAAACCTCAGCTGGGCTGAATCAGTCCTTCAGTCTCTCATGAACCAAACTTGATGCTTTTCTGGTCAGAAGGAGCCAAACGTGGTAAACTTGGTTACCTGAAGGATCCTGTAACATCAGACAACGGCTATTTATGTGAAGACAGTGAATTAGTTGATTTCTAACTTGCACCACAGAGACAGCTGGATTTCAGAGGTGGTATAACTTGCACCCCCCTAACAAAAGTTCCGAATCACCAGTTAACTCTTAGCAGGGCAACGCTTCTCCCCCGTTACTTATGTCCTACAGAAATGAACAAGGCTGTGTGTATGACTAAGGCATAATGAGGCTTTGCATCCCACCACATGAGGGAAGCAAGTAGCTTTAGATCTGTAACTACATAAGGATGGCAGAGCCACAATTACACAAAGCTGACCTTAATCCACAGGGAACTGTCGGTATGAGGTGCCTCCCCCATTATCAGTAGTTCCTTCGGCTTTCTGGATGCAGCTTCACATACACACGCACGCAGCACAGGAAGTGGCCTTTCACTCTTACTCAATTACAAACTGCAAGAGTAAGAACATTCTCAGTTCAGGCTACAGCACTGAAATGCTTTGAGGCCACGCCACCCTAACAGGGTCAGCTCTTCCCAGATCACGACTGCTCCGCTTAAGCCTGCACACAAACAGCTGCTGGGCTGCAGAAGACAAACTATATGATCTGTTTAACTGCTGCAGGAGTGCCGGGATCTGAAAACCAGGCTGAAATGCTACACATGCTCGAGAAAGCGTGCTCTGTAAGGAAATCCAATCTGAGGTGAATGGAACCACTGGCTGGTTTGGAAGGGAAGATTTTTTTTACCTTCAGAAGACAATGCGGAAGGTGGGAAATGCCCTTAATGTTGTTAAACTCTTGCAAAATAGTATTCTCTCTGGACTCAGCCAGGGGCTTTCAGAATACAATCCCTTCCTTCAAATCCAGAAATACCAGAGTGAAACTGTTGGCAAGCTAACAGAACAATGTAGGACGAGGTGTCAGGAGTATGTGGATAACACCTGGCTTTCCACTTCCTTTACATCACACACCAGCAATATTCCCTGCCAACACGCAGCCAGAAGTCAATCAACATCGAGGCAAAGAGCATCTGGCTGCCACTCAGCGTTAACTGACACTGTAAGCAAGGGGGGGATTTAATCAAGTCTTCCTCTTCTGTAACACCCAAAGACGTAAGCATACGAGCTACATCAGCCCGTAGCTTTAGGCCCTCGTTTGGACATCCACGCTCCTAGCTAACCACGCCGCCACAGCAACCAGCGCCATCCACTTCCATCTGCAAGCCGCCAGAAAATGCCTCCTCGCCCCATCAGAGCAGGCCCGCCTACGCGGCTCCACGGATCTGAAATCTCCAGATGAGGCTATTATATCATCTATCTAGGAACAAAGATACGCACACCCTCAAAAAGCTTCAAACTGGTACAAAACGCGGCAGCCCATCTGCTTCACAAAAATGGTTGCCATGAATACATCCCTACTGCTCCGCACCTGCTATTTTTAAAGCTACTTGGGAGGCAATTGAATTCACTGGTGGTTGTGCTATTTAAGTATCTAGATTAATAGTATTCAAGGCATATACTGGTGCTGCTCCATGGGGAAACACAGCACCTGTTTGGCTTACACCTGGCTCAGATGCACTTTCAGGAGACCAACTTCTAAAATCCAACAGCGATAAACCCACAGACAACAGATGTTTGTCAAGCAGAGCTCTCTAAACTGAAACTGGTCTTGTCCTCAAAAGACCCGTCAGAGCACAAGGAGGAGATCTCACAAATGGAGGAGGAGAAAGGAAAGGTGAAAGGAAATTTATGGTTGCAACTTTAGTCACTAAAATACCCACAGTCTAATGCGAGGCCTTAAACCAGCATGCGTGGAAAAAGTGCACCTGCCTGCAAGAAAAAAAAAAAAAAAAAAGGAAATGAGACTGATCCTGAAGCCAATGTGCTGACAGGACTTGGACCTTTTCCACAGTGCCCTGAATTCCTAAGAGCGCTACTTCTTAAAGCACTTCAGACAGGTTCCCCTCTCAGCCAGGCTGCTCCGCTCCAGCCCCGGGCCAGGAGGTGCCGGGGCTCCCAGCCAGGCTGCGCTGGCTCCGTCTGCAGCACGCCCGCCTCACTGCCCTCCGGACCTCTCCGCATCCGCGCCAGGCTGGAACGTGCGCCTGCATCCCAGCCCAAGTGGGCTTGGGACAGAGGCAGCCCAGCGGGAGCTGGCGATATGGCCTTCCGCTTCTGCTCCGCTCGCAGGTCACTTTAACCCGGTGCCACCCAGCATCAGGTACACCACACCCCACCCCTCACCGCAGAAGCGCACCAGCTTTCAGGTAAGCCTGCTGTGAACACCCTGAAAAAAAAAATCTGTCTCTGGAGAACCTTATCTTCTCCGACAACACTCTTTGTTCCACGTCATAAGTCACTTAATCGAGAAAAAAGAAAACCTGCCTTAGCGTGTCCTGTAACCTAATTCTCCCCCCCTCCATTTACAGGCTCCAAATGACATGGGACACCTTGTCCAGATCCATTCTCTGAAAACACACAGACAGCAAGAGCTACTGTTCTGCTTGATCATAGTTGCCTACTATTTTATTGCCACTGACCAAATAAGATGCCCAAATGGACTGCAGAGCAAACACGAAAGCTTTTTACACAAGCGCTTCAGCGTAAGATGTCGCTACAGACGTTACAGCTCCAAGTGCAATCATTCTTGGAAGTGGCTGATTTCAGAGAAACAATCACAGGTCCTAACTAAATGCACAGGCCTCTCAAACAACATGGATATAGCATCTACTTCCCTATCTTTCCCCGGATCCATGGAATTTCAAAGAGGTCATGGAAAATGACTAGAGTGTAGAGCAGAGCCAAGGCATGATCTGGGAGCCTCTCCACGCGGTAACTCTTCTCCTCACTGTTCCTGGAAATTCATCCCTCTTGAAGTTTCTCTAACTGCAACAGGGGAAAATATTTGGAAAAGGTCAGATGACTCAATACCACTGAGACCCGTAACTTTTCCAGCAGCAACAGGTTGCCATGTGCTTTCAGTTAGCCTACGCTAACTAAGAGTTAGGTTAGGGGAAAGGCGGCAAACCTAACAGCCTACTTCCCCTCTGCTTGTTTTTGAGCCATCAAGCCAGTCGAGCGCAATGCATGCGTTTGGTTTGAATTACAGATGATTTCGTTGCTGGAACACATCTGTGATCTGCAACACACCACGCACTGAGCGAACTGCTGAACCCCAGCCAGCTCAGAAAACAACCAAATACAACCCGTACGGCTGGCGGCGGCGGCAAGCACCAGTGATGCGCTCCGAGAAGCTGCTTTCAAGGACAGCAGGGAGATGGAGATTGATGCCTCTCAGCACAGGCCTTTCTTGAGCCGTCCCCCAGTTCAGCTCAGTTTATTATGGCTCCCGGAAGCAGAGGGGTTAATTTCTTTCCAAGTTCACATACTGTTTGAATTCCTTAGATAAGCTGCTTCCACCAAACACAAGGATCTAGCCTCAGGGGAGAACACTGTAAGGAAAAGCTCTTTTGATAGATTTTCTTCAAAAGAGCAATTAATTCACAGTCCACTTTTGGATGTGTTCCACGCCCATGGTTTCTATAGACTTCAGATGAGGTTGCACCATGCCTCTGGAAAAAGAAAACTGGAAACAGTTTTGAGCAATGCCCTACCACTTCTATTACCAAGACAGAAATGTTTTACACTTGCCCAATAAAATCTTCTCTCCCAAAATGAGAAAGCTCAATGCACAGCACCACAAAGAGGAAAAGCAGACCAAAACAGGCTTTAGTTCTGGGATAAAACAGTTACCAGCTAGCACAAACTCACACTGTACCTTTAAAACTGAATAGTCACTCAGGAAAGCAAAAAAACAAGTTTGAAAGCCACTGAAGGCTTCCTCCACATATTGAGGCAGAAAGCAAGCAAGTCCAGGCTGTTACGGAATTTGCGTTTGCATACTGCTGGTGATAATCTATGCGCATAGTTGGAAACAAAGCAAGTTTTTATTAGCAATTAGTAGAGGGAGTGGGGACAGATCTGCCTGAAGGAGCCTGAGAAATGCCAATACACGATGGCAGAACAACCTTATAAAATGTGCAGCAGAACGATCCCAATATGACAAATCACGTTAAAAAGAAAATACTGCAGCTATAAACTTGGGAGATGCAATGGCATTTGTTCAAGGAGATAAACTGCATCCTTAACACTGACAACTTTGACTCCAGGCAGCAGTTTTCCCTTGCACAGCAATTTGCAATGCAAAGCAAGCTACTTCCACTCTTACCAAGAGCAGTAACTCAGAAGCAAACGGGCAGAGCAAAGTTAGGAAGGGTTGATTTGCTTAGTTAGACACAGTTTTCTACAGCGTTAAGTTTCAAGTCAGGCACGAAAGAAATATAGCAAGACATCCGAAATAGCATGTGAAAACTTGGGTAAGGAGGGAAAAAAAAAAAACAAAAAACGAGGGCTTCATCCACAAACCCCAATCTCTTTCAGGGTGCGACCTCCCGCTCCCTCCCTCCCTATGTCTCTGCAAAATCCAGTCCAGCTCTGATCAGCCAACCATATGCAGCTATGTTCTTCCCCGTCTCTGGAGAACGGTGTGGCATGTGGGGCCCTACAACACTACCGAACTCACAGCAGTGGGTAGGCAAGTGGTAGCCATATGCCAAACCACTCGGAGAATAACCAGGGAAAGAAGAACAACCAGGAAGCAAGTCTGCAAGCAGCTTCTTACCTGGTAGACAAGCTAGCAAAGTCTCCTCCATCTAGCAGCCTGATTTTGCAGAACAGAACCCCATTCACGAAGGGGACAGCAGTCAGCTCTTCTAGAGTAAAACTTGTCTGAAATTTGAATTTCTTCTTCTTCATCAGGAAAGCCATGGGCAAATTCAACGTGGAAAGCCCAGGAACTCCAAACAAGATGAGGGAGGAGCGGCTCAAAACACACACAGACAAGCAGAGGAACAGCGCTCGTTCCGGGAGCTTAAGCAGGGAGTAAATTCCAGTTCAGTTACAATGATGGCCCGGCTTCAAATGCACAACCCTCTTCTCTTTGGTGGTCGGATCTGGCTGCGGGATCATTGCCACGGCAGGCTTCAGGTGAGGAGGAGGAAGTCAGATTAAATCTCTGCAACATCTCCAAGGGAAAAGGAAGGGAGAGAAGTAAGTCTCAGCTCCAGACCAGCAGGAGCTGTCCCAGTTAGAGGCTGCTGTGATCCGTCTTCAGCAGAACCCCTCCAGAAAGCATCTCTTGTGGGAAGTCATCTTGAGTCTCTGAAGAAGTCTGAGGTCTGTGTGCAGCACATTCAGAAAGCTTCCAGTTTCTCTCTTCTCTTCCTGGGCAACTCCTTCATACAGGTCTTCAGGTCAGCCTTTGGGAGGGAAATGAGTAAATTAGTCCCAGGCAGTCTTGGGCTCCTCCTCCTCCTCCAAAACCTGTTTGGATGGGTAGTATTCAGCCCAGACTCACACCAATCTTACAAGGTATGGCCCCAATTAGCCTGATCCCAACATCCTCTTTCCCCTTTTTGCCTAGGGCAAGCTTCGCTGCTGTCATACCCCTCGTAATTTCTGTTTTGCAAAGCAGCTAATACAAATCTGTTCTATTTTCACCCATCATCTTCAGAAGCAGTTTACAAACCAAATTGGTATAACACATACAGTCTAAAAAGAGTATGTAAAACTGTCTCAAGAAATGCAAAATCTCTTTTTCTGTTCTGTTTTTCTGACCAGCACCAAGTGTTAGCACCTGTATCTTATAAGCAGAGAAACCAGCACAGAGAGGAGGAAAAAAAAAAAAAGAAAAAAAGCAGTCTGCTCCAGATTACACAGCATAACAACCGGATCAGGTCATCTGACCGTCCGACAGCCTGGCCCACCGAGTTATGCTGCCTTTCCCCAGCATCAGGTCCGCACCAAGCACTGCCCCAAACAGTTCAGCGCTGGGGCTGGAGACGATCACTTCGCTGCACGTTTACGCAACACCTAAGCCAGCGAGAACAAGGGCTGATTAGCATCTAAAAGGGACGAGGTTATAAGCACCGAGCAGCAAACAATTCTCACGGACACTAAGAAGTAACGACTTCGAACCAGGGCGAGCAAGGCTCCTGCTGCCTGCAGGGACGTGCGGTTAAAGCCCCTCTCCTGCTCCGGTGCGAGCGGACGAAGCCGGCTGGCTCTGCCCGCTGCTCCGGGGAGCTCCCGGAGGCACCGCTCTCCTCAGAGGAGCCGGGGCTCACAGGAAACTGCTCCGTACCAGCAGGACCCCTCCGGGAGCTGCCCCTGCCCCTCAGCCACGCACCCCGCTCCGGCCAGGTCTCAGCCCGCCTCCGGGCCCCAGGGCCCGCGCACCTGGCTGCGGCGGGGTCTCAGCCCCCCTCCCGGCCCCTGAACCACGGGCTGACCTGCGGGGGGTCTCAGCCCGCTGCCCGGCCCCTTCCACCGACCTGCGGCCCGGTCCCTGCCCGGCCGGCCCCCGCTCGCACCTCCCGCCCGCTCCTCGCACGGCCGCCGCCGCCGCCGCCGCTCCCCGCCACAGCCGCCTCTGCTAGCGCTACGCCAACTGCGGCCGCTACGACAACGCCGCGGGCGGCCACAAGGCAGAGCAAAGCCACCGCTGCGCTTCGGGAATACCAACCCGACACTACGTAACCCCCCCCTCTCCGCCGCCTTCCTCCCCGGGGACGGGGGGAGGGGAGCGCGAGAGCAGCGCCGTCCGATTGGGCAACAGCAAAGAGGCGGGACGGGCACGACAGGGTTTTGATTGGTAGTTCCGGCACGGGGCGGGGAAGAGCGCGCGGGGATTGGAGGAGGAGGCTATCGGTTTGGGCAAGGCCCGCCCCCTGGCTGAGGGAGTGGGCGGGAAGCGGGGTCTCTGCGGCGGCCCCGGGGTCGCCTCAGCGGGAGGGCGGCTCGGTGTGGCTGCCTGGCTGCCCGGCCAGCCGTGCGGCTCCCGGGGGCGTCCTGGGGGCCGTCCCGCTCCCCCCGGGATGCGCACAGCCCCTCCTCAGGATGAGCGGCCCTGAGGCGGCTCTGGGGCGCGCAGGGCTCGCTGAGGGGATGGCAGGCCTCGGGCCCTGGAGCCTGCAGCGCCGCGCCGGGGGCGCGCTGAGGTGTCCGCGCCTCCCTGTGGGCCCCAGGGCTGAGGTGAAGGGAGAGGCAGCTCTGACAGACGTGGCGTCTGCGTCCTCTTCAGCGCTGCCCCTTCCCAGCGTGGAGCCCCTGCCCTGTCCTTGTCCCGCTCGCGTCCCTGCCCAGGCAGCTCCCTGCTGCCCAGGTGCTGCCGCACGCCTTGCGGGCCCGCTGCTCCCGGGCCGCGCTGCCTCGCAGCTGCGGCTGTGTGGCCGTCCCGTCCTCACCCACCCTGTGCCTCCAGGTGCCAAAGAGCGGGCCGTGGGTCAGGCTGACCGGCCGCGCCTGGGCTGGCTGGGGTGGGAGGGAGGCCCCGGTGCCGTTCCAGGCTGGGCCAGCAGCTGGAGGCTTGCCTTGCACAGGTGAGATGTGGCAACCAGTTAAACGCACCTCTTCATCAAAATGGCTCCCTCCTGATATTATGCATCGCTGCCCTGTCCTGGGCTTGTGGCTGGGATCCCTGGTTAGGCAGGATTCCATTGTCTAAGGGCAGGCAGAACAAAATGTCTCTCCTTGTCCTGAAGGAGTCTGCAATCATCAACGTGATTTGCCTATTTTTTAAAGTTAGGGATGTGCCTAAGAATCTGTGTTGCAGAGAAGTTGAGGCTCATGTGGGAGGGACTTTTCCCAAGGTTGATTTGCATGTCTGGCAAAGCTTGGATGAAAGACTGGGAGTCCTCGCTCTTTTTGCCAAGCTTTGATGCCCAGATTCCTTGCCTTTAATCTTAGCCATCTATGCAGACAATGTCAGAGCTATCAAATAATTCTACCACAGTGTGAGTCCTTTAAAAAAAAAAAAAAAAGAAAATCTGCTAGGGAAATTACACAGCAACATGCTTGGATAGAAGATAAACACTGGATTAGACCAAACGCTTTGTCACAATTCTTGTTTACCAGGTTAAACAGATACACAAACCTAGGACTGGGAAAACATTTCTTGCATTGGAACAGTGAAACCATGGCAGGACATGTCACTCTCCCCATACAGCAGGGTTTGTGGAGGCTGCTTTTAAAGGTAGGGCTTGAATCCATCCCGTCAGTTGATATTCAGTGTTTTCAATGCCTCAAGACATTGGTAGAAATGGGCTGGGTTTTTTGCTTTCTGTTTCTGAATTTATTGGGAAGGAGCTCAGCCTGCTAGATATTTAGTATTTGCCAGGCTGGGATGCTTGAATGCGGGAAGCATCTGAAGAATCCAGCCCCATCCCTCTCTCTTCTCATTCCCTCAGCATACCACTGACGGACGTGTCGATCTTTCGCTTCCATCACTAGGTAAAGGACAAATGATCTTTCTGTTTGCGGTGTGGGAGGAGGCCTTGTGTTATCTGGTATGATTCACTCTGATAAATAACCTCCTTGGAGGACTTCTCTTGTTTACAGCAACAGTCTCAAATGCTAAAGTTTGCAGAGATTTTAATCCATGCTGTTCTCACGCATATTTACTCTGCAGTTTTATCAGAAATTTCTCGTGAAAACCTCAGTATTTTTACAATTAATTGAATAATGTGACTGACGTTAAAAATAAACTGATTTGGAAACATGCCCAGTGAGCTGCTGAACAGTGTGTAATATAGCAACCGTAGCTCGATTCTCAGGGGTATGTATATTTTCCTAACAAAGGCAGTCTCATGACTCAGAGATTAAATCTTCATTAGTTTGAAATTCACCCTGTTGATTTTTCTGTTTATGCTGCATAATTGTTTCTAGACAAAATCACATTTTTTAAAGGGCCAGTGCTTCTCTGAACGTCTCTGGTGTGCCCTGCTGGGAGGGATGTCGGAGTCCATCGGTCAGTCTGAGCCCCACGCAGGTGTCAGAGGGAATACGGGGAGCGGTGTATCTCTGGCCATCCACCGTCCCACTGGCTTTTTATTATTTTCTGATCCAGATCCAAACCATTTGTTAAGGGGCCGTGTGTGATCAGGGTGCTCAGATGTACGTTAATTCTGCCTACCCCAGACTCGAATGCTCAGCTCTTCCTGTGCCGCTGACTGCTTTCCACGACCCTGGCCCCGCCGTGCTCATTCGCCTCTGCTCTGTGAACCTCAGCCACGTCCTTACCCCATGCTCTCCCTGACCTAACCTTTTCCTGGTGCTTCTCCCCGGTACCGTCACCACTTCCTCAACTTTTGCTGGCTCAGGGCATTATCTTATCAGCCTCAGATAATTTATCAGTGTGAGCTCTGCTTAATGCTGGGCCTCACCTCTGCTATCACCAGAGAGGTGCCAGCCGAGGGCTGGCATCTACGTGCTCTGCTTGCCTTGGGACCAAGGAGCAAGCGGGAACAGGGATGGCTTTTCTTGCCTCCTCCTTCCCAACTTACAGCAGTGAGGTAAAGAAGCAGGGAAAAAACAAGGCAAGATAAATTCAGAAGGGACAAAACTCAGAGAGGTGAAATGAGATAGATCCTGTAGCACATTTGGTGAGCCACTAGATCCTGTCTGTTATCCCAGAGGAATCCCAGATACATGGGCAAATCAAGCCCTGTAATCTACGTCATCAGCGTCTTCCTCTGGAAAACATCATCAGACTAATCCATTTGTCCTAGCAGCCAAATGATGAAAGTTTGAAAACTAAATTATACACAGTTGCTGCAACAGCGTAACCACGTAATGGCTCTCCTCTACCACACCTGTCACCCCTGTTACAATAGCTGTAATGAGCTTTCAGTCCTGTCACCCCCCCCAAAAAAAGACTTATCACACAATGCTCTGTGCCATCAATATTCTTCGCACTGCCGGTGGCCAAGCACCTGCAAGGCACCTGCTGCCAGGAGCTGTACGGAGCTGCGGGACAGGCGCCCGCGGCCGCTTCCTCCCCCGGAGCTCGGGGAGCCCTCGGGGCAGGCAGGGGGTGCAGGCCCTGGGGCAGTGGTGTCAGCCCCCCCTGCGGCGTGCAGGCTGCTGAAACCCCGTCTCCCCATTCCGCGAGATTTTCCTGGGGTATGGTTACTCTAAGCTTGCATCTTCTCCGCTTAATTTAATAGCAGGCTGTGAGCTCGACTTTGATCTGCTTGTGTTTTTCACTAGTTCCATCTTTAACTGAACTTCTCATCGCGGAAGCCAGGAACTGTTTCACTTTCTGCGCCAGGCTGGGTTTCCTGTTGGCCATGCAAAGGACACACCTGCCTGGTGGGTTTCTGACCTGCCTGGACTGGGGATCCTGTTATCTACAGAGACAAAGGGAGCACAGGAATCTGGAGTCGGTGGATTCCTTTCCCCAAGCATGTGGCCAGACCTGAAAACCCAGGTGCCTGGCTTTTTTGTGTTTACCGGTTTCCATATCTGCTCCGTGTTTCCTGGGAATGTGCGGCAGGGCTCTCCGCTTGCTGCTGGGAGGCCTCTTGGCAGAACAGAGCTGGTTTGCCCCTTCCAAAATCGTCAGACTGGAACCCGCTTTGCCTGGAGGCTTGTTGTGTTTATGAAGCCTTACCCCGTGCCTGTGTCCCCGGTGTCACCCTCGGCACCTCCGGAACAGACCTGCTGGCAGCGGCAGCGCGGTGCTGCCCTGCTTGATCCACGCTTCTGCCTGCGGCCCTGGGAAATGCTGCTCTTACCCCAAACACAGCAGAAACAACTGCGTGCCTGCGCTTCCCGCTTGCCACGGCAGCTTCTAATGTGGGATCCCAGCTAGCAGCTAGCAGCAACTCGCCCTGCTGGGGCTGGGCTTCTGCCTTGGGTTAATCCCTGTGCGGCACTGGCACCCAGGGGCTCGTGAACCCGGTTTGCAGGTGACGGGGGCTTTGGTCTGACTCGCAAAGTGCAGCCTGGAAGCTGTGCTGGCCATCAGTGTGCAGCTTCTTGTCAGATGCTTTCAAGAAAGACAAAGAATCTTAAATGCTTCAATTTTCATACTTATGCTACGCAGACCACACTTCTGTTGACAATATCTGTTGGCAGTAACCTCTCAGATGTCAGCAACAAAAAACAACAACAAAGCAACAGAAGAATGCTTTGCCAAAACAGGCTTGACAAACGAAAAACATGTTGGAGGAGGTAAGGCAATTTAGGTGAATATGCAGATGATATCACTCCGGCTCTGCGGGCATCAGCTCCCAGAACTGCGCTGCAGCTATTTCAGTGCACTGTACTCGTGCGATACTGACACATTCGTGCGTGGCCTTGTAAAAAAATCTTAAAACTGGTTCCTTTGCTTATAAGTAAGGAATTCATGTGCTTTTCATCTTGTGCCTGCTCACTCGGTTCTGCAGTGAGCTCATCGCAACGAGGGCTGTGAGCCCCAGCGTCTCAGACCCTGTCCTCTGGACGCGGCGGGACCTGGTGCATGTTCCCAGGCATCCTGCCTTTTCCAGGGCTACCGGCGTTGCTCGGCCCTGAGCTCTGCCCGTTGAATCTCTGCCTCTGCGGGCCCTCAGTCCTGAGAAGATCCAGCAGTAAGAGGAGCCAGCAGGACCACGAGAGGTCTGGAGGACAAGGGTGATCTCTGGGACCGTCCTGCCGGGTCTCCGCCAGGGCCCAGCAGCGCACGGTACTCTGCTGCAGGCTGCAGCTCAGCATCCCTGCAGCT
Organism: Chauna torquata; assembly: GCA_013399475.1. Lineage (NCBI taxonomy): Eukaryota > Metazoa > Chordata > Aves > Anseriformes > Anhimidae > Chauna > Chauna torquata. The sequence goes on along the minus strand of VXAL01012859.1, from coordinate 337,448 downwards.
CAGGGTCCCTGCGCCTTGCCCCGTTGCGCAGTGCCATCTCCTGGAAAGCCGTGCCTGAGCTGCACGCGTCGCTGGCTGGCCGAGCTTCACAACCAGACGTTTGCTCCTCAAGCAGCTAGTGGTGCCGCAAGCAGCTTGGCCGCTGCCCCGAATCCTGCGCAGTGTATCTTCTGACCCACCAGGGCTGCCCACCAAACTTCTCCTCCAGCAGAAGGATGCTGCTCGCCGCCCGGCTGCTCGTCCTCCCCTCCGAGGTACCCTGCGGCGGGACATCCCTGCGCAGCTCTTTCCTGCTCTGGATGCTGAACTCGAGTCTCTAGCCAGAAAAAGATCAGTAAAGGAGCGCAGATGAACATCTGCGAGATGCTGTTCCTTAGCTTTTGGTCTGCTTTGGGCACTAGTTCCCTGTTCAATGAAATGCCGCGCATACATGTTTGCCGTGTAAGCGCCCTGTTTACCGGATCCTCCTGGTTTTGACTTGAAGGGACACATTTTCTCTTCCTCCCCAAGTCTGATGACCTCGTCATGAGCAAGCCCCTAATCACAGTACTCACCCTATATTTAAAATGTTGCTACATCTTTTTAATGAGACAAAAATGTGTACGCAGAACTTGCTCCTGAATGCTACTGGCTTGACTAAGCTCTATATTTATCCTGAAAACACAAGAAAAATGGGTGGTTCTAAGGGCAGCGCGTTCACTCCTATGAAACAGTAACACAGCTTAAGTGCTTAGTCACCGCAAAAATGAACGCTGCAATTGAAATCCAAAGGCTGGTTCTTCGTTCCTCATTTTAGGCTATTGTAGCATGTCCTGAGCATTTGGGAGATTAATATGCTTTGGTAATCTGTCACACACAATGAAATAACGAGCGCTCCAAGGTAAGACTGTAAAAGCTATTATTAGGAAAAAAAAAAAAAAGACCAGAATTATGTAAATACAAGGCCACAAAGTTCATGAACAAGAAAAAAACCTACCATGACACGTGGCTGTTACAGCTTTCTTTGGCCGTTTCTCACCGAGTCCTCTGTGTTGCTAACTTGTTTTCATGAACTCACATTTCCCCTGGAGCATGCTGATGAACTGAAACAGCCTGTTTACCAAAAATGTATTTTTTATTAAAATTCATATTTGTAAAGGAGAGATCATTACACAAATGAGGTAAAACAACATATATGACATAGTTCTCCGCTTTAAAAATAAATTTCAATTAAGCAATTGCTTTGACTCCACAAAGTCTTACAGAAAGAGTCAGGCGAGCATTACTCATGTGGCTGGATGCCGGACAAGGTGGGAAGGCGCAGCTGACACCGCCCAGACTCAGCACAGAGATGTCAGTGTCAAAGGGTCAGCAGTCTTCCGGGGCCAAAGCCTCCTAACTGCGTTGTTCTTTTCTCCTCCATCCGACTTGCAGATGAGAGGAGATTACTAAAGGCCAGAGGTAGGCAGCAGGAGGCTGTTGACCGGCTGCTCTAACCAGGGGTCGCCTATCAGCATCTCACCATAAAACGTAAAGGTTTCGTTTGATTGTGCAAATTCACTCCCTCATCAGTCTGACACTTCTCAGCCCAAAAGGAGACTTGACAGCAAGCAAATACCAGCTCTGAAAAAGTCCAGTTTCAAAAGTAGTATCTGGCAAGCAACAAGCCTATTAAATGTGAAACACTTCGCAAGGTATGGGGAAAAGAGTTAGGCTTCCTTATTTTTTTTTTGAAGTTTGCTTCCATGCATGTACAAGTGGAGCTTTTCATCTAAAAGTTTATGAAGCTACCGCAAGTCTGTAAGAATCACGTTTCCCATCCTGTGAAATTAAGCTTTCTCAGTGAGGACCAAGCCCAACAGCCTGAACACCTCAAAGAGAACAGTGGCTGCAAACGCTGTTTAACCCCGTATAACTGTAAGAAGATAGGTGAGGTGAACTCATACCCATTTCTCAGAATCCCAGTCAAAGCCAGCTAGCAGACTAACAAAGAACTGCTGTACTTGCTTCCAGCTCCTGAAAAGTACGGCATAAATATCACCACCACCATCAGAACCAATTAATGCTCTGAACCTCACTCAATTAAATGAATGGCTGACAAACTCCTAAATGTAGACTGTTGGGAATTACTGTGTGGCTGAAGCTCTCTAGTCCAGGTCCACTTTGATGGACGAAGGTATTATGGAGATGCCAAACTCTGCATACTTAGATAGAGATGGAGTTTCACCTATAAACCCACCTGAATTAAACTTTTACCTGCCCTTGTGTACTAACTATGCTCAGACAGGTAATTGCTTCCAATACATATCCCAGGACAGTGCCTCGTAACCAAGGCATGAAATTTACATTACATCTGCTAAGTTTAAAGTGAAATTTCATGACCGCACACAGACAGAACATGAGGTGAATGCACTATTTTAATCCCATTTATATCCTCAGGGGATGTGGGTGGGATTTGAACTGCATGTAGTCTAGGTGCTAGTCTGTGTGGGCTGAATTTCATGCTCCAAGAGCAGTATCCACAAACTCTCAGTGCGGAGGGAAGGTTGTACCACCTCTGGGACCACATTTCCAGTAAACGCTTTCAGCAAGAGACAGAAAAGCATTCACTACCGTGCACTACAGTTTATGATAACTGTACCTTGGCAGCTTCGGTACTGTGATATAACAAGACACTCCACATTAGAAGTCAGTTAAAGGCTATAGATTGAGAGAGAGCGAGGGAGGGGAGGGAGAGGAGAGTTTTTCAAGCAAATACAAAAATAATCGTCTTTTCTTTTTTCTTTAAACGAATCTATTGTTTTGAGGAACTAAAGCAACCAATGTTACATTCCTGGTTTATTACACATCCTGCTACCGCTCTGTATGATGAGTCTGAAAAGGCAGATTAGCATAAGATTAGTGGAGAAGAAAGCTGTTTAGGCTCAGCAAGACTCCGAGGTGAGCCATTTCACATTGACAAGAGCTAGCATCCCCTCAACTCCACGTCCAATGGCAGCAGAGGCAGTTTTTTTCCAAGAAAGAAGTCCCGTCACTGTTTCTTTCACTGGATAATGCCGTCTTGCTGCCCAGTCTGGCTGGGGTCAGCAGTCACCGAAGGACTGGGTGTATTGCTCTGCAAAAATCGACGGAAGTCCTTAATCATGGGGCGGAGGACCTGGATGAGAGCACTCAGTGCAGCCTGTGTTCCTTCCATGGCTTGTGCCTGTCGCTCCTGCGCACACGCCTGCACCTCCTGAGAGCGACGAATCATCTGAAGCAAGTCATTCTGCTGCTCCAGGTGCTGGGCAATCTCCTTCACGTGTAAGTTGGTCACTCGCTGCTCCTGCAGGAGCTTGGCTGAGTTCAGAGCAATTCGGCTTTTCAGCTCCTGGGGTTTTGCAGATACTTCGTGTTGATGTGCCATCATCTCCAAGGGTGCCTCAGCAGTAACTGTTGTGGGGGCTTCTGTCGTGCAGTACTCCACGACCCCGTCCTCCAGACTGTGGTAGGTTGTCTCTGCAGGAACTGAGAACAAAGGACAGAAAGGGGGTAAGGAGTAGCTGCAAAATGAGTATTTTTATCTACAGGACTATTCAATGAATATAACAGGAATACTGCCTGTTCAGTGAGATAACATACAATAAACAGCGAATGCACAAAACGACCTATTTAAGTCTACTCCACCCTCATCTAAGCTTCCTTCTCGGATGTACAGACTAAGGTCCAAAGGAATAGGGCACGCCATATCTGTCTAGACAAAAACACTTTTCAACCGCCAGTTCAGAATGATCTTTCCAAGCACCATTAACCAACGGACAGAAGGGCAAAGAAAAGACCCAGAACGGCACTTATCAACAAGACAGCTCCTCTTTGGGGCAGATGAGGAAATCAGCCTTGAAGATGTTTCTCCCTTGGCTTTTGTCCCCAGAGAGGGGGACCACACAAAGGATACTTGCTTTCCTTCTTTTAAGGCTGACCCCAGCTGTCAAAGCTGACTTTCAGTCCATGAGTATCTTGTAGCCGCTCCCCTACAGCACAGCTGCACATTGGGAACGGCATTTTCATTACAGAGGAACAGGGGCTTCTTTTTGCTGGGGGTTCCCTGCACAGGGCTCAGGGCCCCCCATATGACCTTCAATCCAGAACAGAGCATCTTCAGCAGGTGCAGCACTCACTCTGGGTCAGGGTGACAGTGGTGGCAGAAGCGGTGATGGGTATCTCGGTACCGTCACCTGCACTGCAGTCCCCACTCGGCAAACTGATGATGGTGGCCTCTCCCAGCAGGTTGCAGATGCGCTGCTGCATGGGGGTGAGGATGACCGGTGCAGCCGCAGCACCCGTCGGGTCTTCGCTCTCCGTCCCGTTGCCGTTGCCGTTCTGGCTCTCGCCTCCCCCTTCCATGGCAGCCCGGACTTGGGCCACCTTGCGCCGCACCTCGGTCTTGAGGTCCGACCACTTCTTCTTGACCTCGGGCAGCTCGCGGTGGCAGGTGGCGACGGCGTTGACGCGGCGCAGGATGTCGTGCCAGGCGGCGGCCTTGGCGGCCAGCGGCACGCCCGCGTTGAAGTGGTTGACGAGGAGGTGCTTGCCGCGCTCCAGCTCCTCCACGATGATCTCCACCTCCCGCTCCGAGAAGTTCATCTTCCGCTTCTTGGCCGGGGGCGCCGGGGGCGACGCCATGGCCATGAGGGGCACCAGGGGGGTGGCACTGGGGGGCACCTGCAGGCCTGGCGGGCCCAGGGGGCCCTGGGGGAGGCTGGGCAGGGCCGAGGGGCGGCAGGGCCCCCCAGGCCTGCGCACCCCCGCGGCGGGGACGACAGGGGGGGCCCGAGGCCCCTCAGGGCCCGGAGGTGTCAGTCCACCCCCCCCCGCTCCCCCCTTGCCACCGCCAACGATACGCAAATTGCGTACCGCAATCACCCAGCAAGCCCCGCTCAACGGCCTCCACCCTGCGACACTGGCGTAATGGCTTCCAGAATCAGCCCCCTTTCCTGCCTCGCGTGATTGGGTCGCGCTCCTGCCTGTCAGGCGGAGGTCTCGCCCTCCCGCGGGCAGAGCCGCGCTGTCATTGGCCAGCCGCGCTGCCCATCGGGGGGGCCGGGAGGCGGCTCCGCCTCGCCGCTTGCCTCGGGCCACTGGGCCTGCGTAAGGCCGGCGAGGGGCTGGGCCCGCCCGCAAATTTCCCCGCTCTAATTCCATTGGGTACTTCTCCCGTCCATCAACACAGAGTGCCCGCGTCCTCTGAAAGCTGCTGGATACACGCCACGTCCGTCAAGATCAAACTGAGGCCTGGTTCCGGATCTGATTGGAGCGATTGTCTCTTTTCCCCCGCCTTCGCCCCGAGATTTAACCAATGGGAGCTTGTCGAGGCTCCTGTACCGCCTCCTTCGCTCCCGGGCGGTGCTCCGTTGCGATTGGTGAAGGGGAAGGCGTCGTTCTGACGTCAGCGCCCGCCCGCCTGGCAGGGCGCGTGGAGGCCGGGGGTGTGGGCGGGGGCGTGTTGGCCGACGCCGGCTCGCGGGCCGCTGCCATTGGTCGGCGGAGGGCGTCACGTGACGGCGGCGGCGTGTGGCGCGAAGGCGGAAGCGCTCCGTGTCGGTTCCTCGCGGCGGCGGCGGCGGAAGCGCCGCCATTTGCCGGCGTCGGCGCGCGTGAGG